>JAADWV010000311.1:0-39747 GCA_023336295.1 Pythium folliculosum
GGAACTCCGCAGTCCATACCCATCAACGGGGGCATAAAATTCTGGAGAGAGGAGCTCACCCTCACAAGTCATAGACGCCACGAGAATGTGTGTCTGGTATCTGATATAAATCTTGGGATCACGCACTGAGCAGCGCCGTGAGCGACGCGATGCGGTCTTCGACGGTGGCGGAGAACTCGTTGTCCCCTTTCGCGAGCACCACGGCGGAGGGCGTCGAGGACACGACCGTGAGCGGCGCCCGCACCTTGCGCTTGACCGTGGTCTCGACGTGCTTCTGCTGGGTTTTGTTCCGGACCACAAGTGTGATCCGCCGCGCCGAGGGCGAGCACAAGAAGTCGCGCAGCTCAATGCACGTGGCGCAATGCGCATCCACGGGACTCCGGCTGAACGGCGCGTTTCGCACCACCGGTAATGAGGCCTCCAGCTTCTCGCGAAGCGAGCGTACCAACGGCTGGAGGGCGTCTCTCGGGGACGGAGAGCTCTTGTGCGAACCACACGAGCGCCTGCACGATCAGGTGCACGGTCACGACACCAGCGGTGGGCGAGCCGATGAGGCGGGCGAGCGTATCGGTCGAAGAGCGGAATGCGAGCGCGAACAGTTTGCAGATTTCTTGGACACTCAAGTTGGCGCTCAAGTTATAGTCGTGGAACCATCGATCAACGAACTAGTTCGGGTTCCGACTCACCCACGGGGCGCGGCGCGCCAGTCCGTCCATCATGCGGTCGACGCGGCCGCTATCCACCGAGTCGTGGAGCAATGAGCGCACTAGAGTCGATGCCGACCAGAATGCTTTGCTTTTGATCCAGCGCTCGCTCGCCGCGACGCACGCGTCCCAGCCAAAGTGCCGCACCGCGCGCGGTAGCAAGACCTCGTCGTAGTTGACACTCGACAAACTGCCCAACAAGACGGAAAACAACGACGCGTCGTTCAGCGTGATCACGATCTCCAGGAATGGAGCGAAGTGCGGGTGCGTGTTGGCGGCGAACGGGCAGCGGCTGAGCACACGTCGCGCGAGCCGGACGGCCACGTCGGGTGCCGTCGTGGCCAGCTCCTGCAGCTTGAGTACAGCATCCTGGATCGGCACGTCCGCCCACAGACTCCGCTCCAGCGTCGCTGGCTGCACCACGAGTGCGTGGCCGATGTGATTCTTGGTCTTGCGGTAATAGTCCTCGTCGCGGTGGCGGTGGCGGCGGCGGCGCTCGTAGTCGAAAGTGTAAATGTCGCTGTCGTCCGAGTCGACCGAGTCGTTCGAGTCCGAGCTGCACTCGGACTCATACTCGGACTGGTAGCGGAGCGAAAAAACGTACCCGGCGGGCGCGAGCTCCTTGAGGTAGCGTACGGGCGTGTCTGGGAACGGCAGCTTGCTCGCTTCGTCGCCGTGCCTGCGCCAGGGCGGCGTGAGCATCACTGTCACGCTGAGGTCGTCGGGGTCGTCTCTTGCGTGGAATTCTAGCGTGCAGTGGAAGCCGACCAGGTACAACACGTATTGACTGCTACTCCTGGCGCAAAAGTCGGCCAGGCGCTGCGCCATGCTCTGGTCGTCGTCGGGCAGCGCCGCGAACGCGTCGCCCGAAACCGGGTACACGAAGCGGTGGTCCGCCGCAAACTCGTTGATCGTGCGCCACGCGTCGTCACCGACCTTGAGCCGCTTGTTCACGGGCAGCAGCTCAAAAAATTGCGTGAGCGACGCCTCAAATGCGCGTTCCAGCACCGCGGCGCCGGCAAACCGCGGGACTTCCTCGACGGTCGTGGTCACGAGATCGTACACGAGCCAGACCGCGTCGCCGCCGGCGATGGGCTCCGCCGTCATCCACTTGGTATCGGCGTTGTAGAACGCACCATACGTGACGCCATACGTGTTGCGGTCAACGCTGCCCGGGTGCCAGAGCAGTGTCGGCGCGCCAGCCTCGCGCGTGCTCATGATCTGGCCGCCAGTTAATGCGCCTGGCATCACGAGCACAAGCGAACCAAACACCGCACCGCGCGGTCGCCGAGCCCGCTCTTGCTCCACAACATCATCAACGTCTTGGTGCATAGCAAACCGCGCACTGGGCCGTAGTAGCACGAGTCGGTTCAGTCTCGCGTGGACTTTAGCGGCGCTGGAGATGGCGAGCGGCTCGCGCACCGACGCGACAATCGTGTCCACGAACGCGCGCCAGTGCGGGTTGCGCTGCTCCACGTCGTCGCGCGACAGCTCGAGCGCCAGCGGGTCTCTGATGGACGCAGCGGGGGGCGCGCCGCGCGATGGTGTCGACCGCGAGCGGCGACACCGGCAGCGGCAGGTCGACGGTCTCACCTCGGAGCCGCAGCGCGGGCGGCAGCAACGCATCGAACGCGCCGCTCGCGAGCTCCTCGTCCTTTGAGACGCGCGCGAAGTTGCGCAGCGCGCGCGTCACCGTCACGAGCTTGGCGTCGCAGCCCCGCGCCGCGGAGGGCGACGAGGGTGACGAGGGCGCTTGGCGCTTGGCGGCCATCTTTGGGTTTTTCCGATGGAACTAGAACGAACCTCCCAGGTGGGTTCATAACACTCGATTCCGAAATGTCAGGAAATGTTATATATTGATCCGTAAAGAACAGATAATTTGACCAAGATTTTTGTTCCTGAACGCCATTTCCCAAATGTTGAGAATCGGGGACTTGGTGATATATCATGGACAAGCCTGATGCATAAGAATGCAGGTACACTCCTCCCGTTGTTGTCGCCGCCGTCATGGACGCCACAGGCTGTGGTGTACTCGTTTTAGAGATCGAGTCTACCACTATCGGCGGCGAGCAGATGTTGGATCCGAGCGGCCGCTTGCTCGGCTCTGTTCGTGCTGGGGGGGGAAGCCACGCCGAATCGCACGGGTCTTCATGAGTTTTACCTGATGACGAGTTTCGCGAATGATTTGTTGCGGTGCCTCATCAGCATGGGATCGTAATGCGCCCAAACGTGGCGCAACACCGAGCGAAACAACGGTTTGGCCGGATTCTTCTCTATGAAAAGCGCGAGTGCTGGCACGATTGCGTCGATGATCGTGCCCATGTCCGTCACCGAGGCGAGTCGCGTCATGGTCTCTGGCGAAGCCAGTGTCCCCAGCAAAAACAGTCGTCTGAAGTCGTCATTCTCGGGCTTGTATCGGAACGTTTCCTTCCGGATAGAACGGTCCTTGGTCCACGGGTCCAGCGAAAGCAGCGGTTCAAGCAGCGAGTCGATTTGTGCGGGGCTCAAATGCCGATGGGCGATCGCGATGGTCAGATTTATGCGGGAGCTCAGATTCGGCGAGGAGCGAACGCGCTTTTTCGCGCTCTCCACACACGCGTCCCACCCAAAGTGGGCAACTGCGTGAGCGATTGAGCGGAATTTGTCGACGCACTCCAATTCCAGTGCGAGTACAAACTCGTTGAAGAGAGCACAGTCGTTGAGCTTCACGATCGTGTTCACAAACCTCGCCATGCCACTGAGATCGTAGGCATTTATGTACCGCGGAGCTCGATACAGGACAACAGTGCGAGCATATTCTGCGGCCGATTCGCGTGACTCCTCAAGCAGCCTGTGCAGTCTGTTCGCAATATCTTGTATGGGTAGCAAGGCGAGCTCGCGGCGTTCGATGGTCGTCGGCAGCAGAACGAGCGCTCGGGCCACATGTGAGGGCGTCGCCACAAAGCAGCGATATTCGTCATGCAAGTCGTCGCTTTGATCCCTCTCATACTTGCAGATGAGCGAGACCGCGTCAAGTCGTCTCTGTGGACCCACTTCACGGGTGGGGCGTACCACGAGGGATGACTTTAGAATATCCGAATCGCCGTGCTTGACCCACGAATCCTTTAGTATCACCTTCACCTCACAGCCATCATCTTGGTCGCGTTCATGGGCGACGCTGTACACCCTGTCTTCTTCATCCCACCAGCGCATTGAACACACCGCACTGGCGTGATACAGCGCGTACTGGCCTTGACTCTGGTCACAGAACGCTGCGAGGCTCTGCGCAATCACGAGATCGTCGTCGTTCAGCTCTTCGAACGAATTACCTTCGACAAGGTACGCGAAGCGGCGCTCGGCACCAAATTCGTGGATGCACCGCCACGCGTCGGGGCCGATCTTGAAGCGCTTGGGGAGCGGCTCGAGCGTCACGTTAAAATACTGGTTGAGCGATGCGACTACGGCGTCTTGTTGGTTGGCGGCGGTGACAGACATTTGGATTTCACTCGGCGTCGTCGTCACGAGATCGTAGACCAGGCAGAGCGCTGCGCCGCTTGCGATTGACTCGGCGGTGTGTCGACAACTGTCGCAAAAGGCGGCAAACGAGATCTCGGATGCGCTACTGCTTGCGCGTGGGCGCCACATGGACTTCTCTGGCTCATGAGGCGCTTGGCTTTCCGTTCGATTATTCTCTTCATTTGTGACGGCAGCTTGGTCTCCGAGACTACCACATCCCCGCCTGTGAACACACAGGGCAGTACACAGTGGTGGCATTCTGACGTCGCTCGATGGGCAACCGGCCACCGACCCAGCAAGTACCAGTTCGCGCAGCTCCATACCAACAACCGCCCCCGTTGGGATGCTTAGAGTCTCGCGCATCGCCTTAAGCTGCTCACGAAGAAACGCGGGCCATCGATCGTTGCGCACGACCAACCCATCTCCCGCTACCGGCCACTGCGCCAGGTCATGGTTAGCGGTGGCGGTCGCTCGCACCTGGATCTTGAGCGCGTCTTCCTCACGCAAAGGCAGCCTCAGCTCCTGTTCTTTTTCTTGCTCATCGTGTTTTTCTTCTTCTTCACTGCCGCGTCGAAACGCGATCGTCGGCAGCGGGAAGCACGCACTCACGCCGCTCGCGAACGGTGCGCCGTGGCGCGTTAGGTTCTCCAGCGCACGCGTCACACGTGCGAGCGACTCCTCGCCGCTATCGCTCGAGCGTGGCGTTGTCCAGTCTGTACGCCACGGCCGCCGCGTTTCGCTTTTGCTCGATGAGCGGCGGTGCCTCATCTGCGGCCTTGCGCTTGGCCTCGCTCGTGGCACCGCTGATCGAATCCCGTTTCATCTTGGCAGTCTTCTGGAATGGAAACGAACTTCCCGCCATTCGCTGGTTTGAACAGATGCAAATATAAAAGCTAAAAGGTCAAAAGGCTGTTCGAGAAGCAGACTGCGTGATCGCTTTGTAGAGGGTATTATCCTCCATTATCAGGCAACCGGTTATGGTCAGGAAAGGATACATTGTATCCTTCACTGACCATAACCGGTTGACTTGCTCCCGTCCAGCGTTCACTTTGCCAACTTCAACTCGAATCAAAATGTCATTTCGATTCGAGTTGAAGTTGGCAACGTGAACGCTGGACGGGAGCACGTCATGCGTGCTGTCAAGGCTACACCAATAGGTGCTAGCACTGCACACAGTGCTCGCTGTGCATCAATGTGACCATAACCTAGCTGCCGTCTCCAAAAAGCACTTCTCGAATGTGCCGTGTCGTGACGCGAGCGGCAAATCCGAGTCCGTCGGGAGTCGAGACTGGGTGCTTCGAGAGCTGCAGCGTCCTGGGGCCGACCAACAGGATCCGTACGAAGGCCGGCGGTCTCGTGGTGCGACGGTGCACATCTTGCAAGTGGTACACCTCGGTCATTGCGGTGACTTCTATGAGCGTCTCCGTCTCCACGGACGTCAGGATGGCCTGGAGCTCGCCACACCTGCGACAGTGCGCGGGGATGCGGATCCTCGCGTAGATCTCATTCTGTATCTGCGCCAACATGGGCTGGAAAAAGCTCCCATACATGATTGAGTGCCGCGCGCAGGTCCGCTGCGTCCTCTTCCACACGTATCATTTCCGTCAGCGAGGGCACGATGAGCGTGATGATTACTTCAGCACGAGGCACAGAGACGAGTTCTTGGAGCCTTTGTGGAGACAAGCTGCGAGTGAGTGAGAGCAGCGTCATGAAGGCACTGCAGTCCGTTGCGTCCAAATGCGGATCCGATGAATCCTGCGTCGCATTTGTCCACGGATAGAGCGACAGCTATGCGTCGAGCAAGAGCTTCCATTGATCAACCCCAAAGCCCTCGTGGAAGACCGAAACGATGAAGTTGATGCGACCGCGAAATGTGGGAGTCGAAAGTATACGCTTCACCAAAGAATCCGCACATGCCTCCCAGCCAAAGCGCCGGATACCGGAGTTGAGAGATCCGTTTCGAAGAGTGGTGTTCTTCAGGTTGACCGAACGGAGAAGATCGGTGAACAGCCGGAGGATGTCGAACTCGATAGTAGTGGTGACAAACTCTGCGAACTTATCGTCGATTCATACCTGCCAATCAGGGTGGTTCTGGACAACACGGTATGCGTAGTGCAAAGCCTCGTCCCGCGACTTGGTCTGGAGCGCTTTGAGTTTCTTTACAACGTCTGGCAAAGGTAGCTTACACTGTTAGCAAGCACGCTCCGCTCAATGGACGCCGGCAGAACGACGACTGCGCACGACGAAGACCATAGTATCTTTCTCCAATCGCCGACTAGATCACTCGTATAGCTACTGGGAGCCATACCGTCGTCTTCTATATAGCATCAGTGCCGCAGAGATTGAATGTGTCCAGCGGGAGCGATTTCGTGTTCGTAGTCCAGAGAGAAGGAAGAAAAAGCGTTATTTTCTGACGTGCCATGTTTCACCCACGAACTCAATAATTTCACGCACATGCCGTCCATCTCGTCATCTTCGTCACTTTCGTCACTTTCGTCGTCGTCGGAGCTTGAGTCATAGACTCTTCGTGTGTACTTGGAATACATGGCTACCGTCTGGTAGAGCCCGTATTGACCGTTGCTTTGATCACAAACGTTTGCAAGGCCTCTCATGATCTGGTGATCTTCCCGAGAGAGATCATCAAAACGGCTCTTGTTGACAACGTACACGAAATGGCTCGCTACTACGAAGTCGTTGATCGTTCGCCACGCATCCGGACTGATTTTGAATCGCTTCATGATTGGTTCTGATGCCACTTCAAAGAAATCGGGGAGCGCCGAGTTGACGAGTTGCTGCGCGTGGTCGCGTCCGCCAATTAGCGGGATCTTGCAAGGTGTTGTCGTCACCAAATCGTACACGAGACACAACGCTGCGCCATCGGTGACGGGGTCGGCCCGTTTGCCGCAGCAATCGTCGAACGCCGCGTAAGAGATGCCGAAGGCGTTCGCGCGAGCAGCAGGCTCCCAGTAGACGATGGTCGTGCGGGAGCCTCTTTGTCTTCCCCATATTTACCACGGTAATCGCCATCGCCCTCTGTTGCTTTGCCTTCTCCAGGATGACTTAACGATGTCGACGCCTTGGCGCCGAACTCACACACCGCCTTGGCGCAGAAGCTTTGCCTCTCTCCGCAACGGGTGGCACAGTTTCTTTGTGAGCTGTATTGAGAAGATGCCAACGTGCTTGGACTTCAACGTACCCGTCGACCAATCCATGGTATCGCCCAGCACGTCCAGGACATGGCGAAACTGCTCCAAGTCGTCGCAGTCGAAAGTCCGCCTGGTCGCCTTGGACGTGAGGAATGAATGCAAATCGCGGCACATGTTGCAATGCGACCGGAAGGCAATACCGACACCGAACAATTTTATCTGCTCTTGGTCCGCCAGGGTCTCAATGTGCTCGCAGATCTCGCCAACGACACTTTCATATTCGGGGAGCGAGCGACGAAGACGCCGCAGCCCTGGTGAAGCAATGCGCAACATATCGTGTGCGCACGGAAGGAGTGCAACTTGCTTCAACTTGAGTGGTGACGAGAGGAGCGCCATCTGCACTAGGAGCGAGAACTCATCCGGGTGTGGGGCGCTCTCATCAGCATTTAGAGCTTCATGCCGTCCAACAGCGACGTCTGTCCACGGATGGAATGACAAAACAGCGTCGAGCAACGGATCAACATCGGAAGCTTCCAATTCGGCGCAAAACACGAGAGCGATGAACCCAACGCGCTCACCCCACGTCGACGAGGATTTCACGCGCCTCACCAAGGTATCCAAACACTGCTTCCAGCCGAAGTGAAGCAGTGCGTCACGGAGCGACCCCCAATAAAACGGTTTACGACACGGGATTGTGCTCAGGAGTTCGGAGAACACATCGTGGTCGTTGATATCTACAATGATTTTGAGGAAGTCTTCCCACGCGTCGGCCTGCGATTCGTGCAAGGGCCACTGGAACCGATACCGCATGACTTGCCGCGCGAATCGTGAGGCTTCGTCGCGGGAGTGAGCAAGCAAACCTTCAAGTTTGACGACTGCGTGCTCGAGGGGTACGGCTGCTAGTTGCCTATCCTCCACTGAAGCTGGCAACACGACCAGCGCGTGGGTTTGGACATTTTTTCCATACCTACTTCTGACGCCTCGCTCACTCAGCATTTCGGCGAATTCGGATAGCTGGTCTCGAATACGCTCGACTCGGCGAAGCGGAGCGACACTTTCCTCATCGTGCAAGAAGGTATCTGGAAATTGAGATGGATCCGACGCACCATACTTGAACCACGGCGAACAACTCCTGGCACACCTCTCGTCCGACCCGTCGCCAGTTGAGCTGGGGCTTGGAGACCAAAGCATTCCTGTGAGGTACAGCACGAACTGGCCTTGATTCTCAGCACAGAATCTTTGAAGACACTGGAACACGGCTCGTTCGTCCTCGTGGAGATCTTCAAACGATTCACCGTCTATGATGTACACAAACGGACGATCCGAGGCAAACTCGTTAACCACACGCCACACGTCGGAACCGATTTTGTGCCGCTTGGCCAGCGGCACTGGTGCAACTTGGAAAAACTCGGACATTCGTTCTTGAACGGTCTCCTGAACCAACGATGGCCCAGCGAACAGCGGGACTTCTACTGGGGTGGTCGTCACGAGATCGTACACGACAAACAAGGCTGCCCCACTCGCCACGGGATCAATTTCGAACCTGTTTTGACTGTAGAACGCCGCAAACGTGCTGTCGTGATCGTTGTCGCGAGCGCTTGGACGCCACGTCTCCGCCGGTTCTTCCTTTTCACCATCCACTTTCTTCATCACTTCGTGTCCTTGCTGCTGAAGCTGACTGGCCACTATCGGTTCGATAATGAAGTCGCTGCCCGTGAACGCTCCTGGTAACGTGACCACCATCGCGCCGAACGTCGTGCCCCCTTCGCTACTGCGGCTTGGACGTTCTCGCTCTACGCTGAGCCGCCCGCCCGCCTCGACCAACACCATCTTCCGCAGCGACATGGTCACGCGCGCCGAGGGCGACACGCCCAACGTCTCGCGCATCGCCGTGAACTGGTCATCGAGAAACGCCGGCCACCTCGCATTGCGCGACTCGAGCTGCGCGCCGTCGATTTCCCACACCACGCGCGACGCGTCGACTTTCCCCTCCTCTCCCCCATCTAGCTGTGGCGACGCGTGGGCCTTGAAGAGCTGCGTCCCGCTCTTGCCCAGCGGCAGATGAAGCTGCTCGTCGCGGTCTGCCCGGAACGCCAACGCCGGCAGCGGGAACAGCTCGCTTGAGCCCGCCGCGAAACTCGCGCCGACGCGCGTGACGTTCTCCAGCGCGCGAGCGAGACGCTCCAGACTCGTGTGAGGCGTCGCCGAAGATGAGGCGCCGGCCGTGCGCTTCTTGCCGTCGCGGGGGCTGCGCATACTTGGATCCAGCACCGCCGGGTTCTTTGTTCGCTTCCAGCTCACCTAGTAGTGGCGTTGGGGAAGCACTTCGTGTTTGTGGCACTTTTCGCTGCCATATATTAGGGGATACTAGAAGTAGCAAGGAATGCCAAAGCCATATTTTGAGGAAAAACTCCATTTACCGTAACATAGACGTTTTACGGTATTCTGGTAGCTCGGCATCGACTCACTGATCACCTTTTCGTGTGTAGGCGAGAACCCTCTCTTCGATCCAAGAAGAGTTCGCTACGGTCATTCATCAAGGCAGGAAGGCTCTCGCACCGCTCCTTAAGCGCCCGACCGAGCCGGCGACGTGGCGCACACGCATTAAAACGGATCCCCGGGCGGATTGTTGGGCATCGCTTGGACATGAAGCAGGTCCTCTTCGTCCGAGCACTTCACGTTTGCCTCAGGTGCTGTCGACGCGGTGAGGAATAACTGGAGCTCACAACACCAGGCACAATGCTCAACGAGTGGTCCACCTCGAACATCAACGCCACTGGGCGGAAGAGGTTGATCGAGTACCCGATAAAATAGCCTGATGCACTAGGCGCTACCGACGCCATGGGCTAAGCCTTGCGCTTCTTGAGGACAATTCTTGCGGTAGCGGTAGAGGGCGTCGAGCGCCCTGGCATCGAGTATCTCCGCCTCACGATAGAGCGTCTTACTACGAAGAGATTCGCTGTAGCTCTCGTGGCGTTTCTTGACCAGACACAGAGCCAACCCGTCAATCTCGTGAGCGCGGACATAACTCGATTCACGAGAGCTTCTCTCGGCCATCGCTACTACATGACGCTTCTCATCTTCATCCACACACTGCACATCTAGCTCAGTCGCTGTCGACTTGAGAAATGACTGGAGTAGATCGCACTTGGCACAGTGTTCAGGGACTTCGATCTTGACGAAAGTTTCGTTGTATATTCCCGGCTTCATCAGTTTGAAAAGCTCGTACGCGTGGGTCAGCACGTCGGGTAGTAGTGGTCCATCGGTGTGTGCGCAGGTGCGGGGCAGTAACGCTGGAAGCACCAGGCGCACCATTACTTCAGAGTCTTTGACGGAAGCCATTTGCATTGCCTTCTGTGAAGACAACTGGTAGGCAGTCTCGAACAGCAAGCACATCTCGTCCAAACTCGGCATTTCACCACGCCTCGTTCCTTGCCTCTGCTTTGCCTCGGCCCAAGCTTCTGTCCACGGAACCAGCGAGAGTAGTACGTCCAGCAGTCCTTCAACTCGCGAGTCGTCTAGTGACTCGTCGATCACATCCAGTACCAAGTGGACGCTGACGCCCAACGTCGGTGCGGCGCGGACGCACTTCTAGATGGTACCGATACAAGCATCGAAACCAAAGTGCGTGATAGCTCTCCAGAGGGTTCTGCTGTTGTCGCCGGTTTGGAGGTCCAATGTAAGCAGTAGTTCCTCAAAGAGTCGGCGGTCATCGATCTTGATGGCGAGGTCGACGAACGCTGCGAATAGCTCGAGGTTGCCGAAAGAGATCGACCACTGGGGGCGGTAGTAGACGACGCGACGGGCGTACTCCAGTGCTTCATCTCGCGACTTGGCCAACAAACCGTCCAGTTTGTCGAGAACATTTGGAATGGGCAACATGGCGATCTGACGGCGCTCGACCGACGCTGGCATCACGACGAGCGCATGTGTCGCGCATTCTCGGACGCCGCTGTCAGCCCCGTATAGCTATAGCTCCCGCACAGCCGCAGTGTGCGCATCGTTGTCTCGCGAGACGTAGCGGAGTTGAAGCTGCTCTGCGCGCCCAGTAGGCGCGACGGCTTCGCGGTGGTCATGGAGAAAAATCGATGGACACGACAGCTTCTTTTTAGGCTCGACAAACTTGATCCACGGCGCGGTGAGTGTGACGCGCACCTCCATCATCAGATGAAGCGTGCGTGTGTGGTCACGTTCTGGAGAATGGTGTTCGAAGCTGAAGTCTTCTTCCCCACTCGAGCTCTCATCAGAGCTAGAATCTTCATCCACGAGACGAGAGCACAGCACACTCGAAAGGTAAAGTACGTACTCGCCTTGGCTTTGCGCGCAGAACGCCGCAAGACTCCGCGCGATACGGTTTTCATGGCTGTTCATGTCATCAACATCGCCAACGCCCACGAGATACACAAACTGTCTGTCGGCAGCGAACTCATGGATTGTCCGCCACACGTCCACACTGATCTTCAGCCGCGTAACTAATCGCGAGGGCGCCACTTCGAAAAAGTACGTCAGCGCCGTGTCCACAGACTGCTGCACTTGCGTCGATCCAGCGTAAAACCGAATCAGCGTTGACTGTGTCGTGGTCACGAGGTCGTACACAAGACAGAAGGCGGCTCCGCTCACGATGGGCTGGGCATCAAACTTGCAACAGTCGTGGAACACGGCACACACGAGATCGAAATCCTCTTCTGGCTCGCACCGGCGCCAATGAATCCCTTGCGCCTCGTTGTCATCCCCATTTTCGTCTCCCGTGTCGTCGTGAGCGAACTCGTAATCGTCATGGAGCGGCATGGAGTCGTAGACAAGTACATCGCCGCCCGTGAAAGCACCCGGAAACACAACCAGTAACCTCGCGAACGCGCCGTCAGCTCTCACTTTCGCAGGTGGCGTCAACAGCCGCCCGCCTTGCTCCACCAGCACCATCTTGTTCAGCTTGACTTGAACTGCCGCCGTGGGCGCGATACCCAGTCGCTTCCGCTTGATCTGGACCAACTCGTCCAGTGACGCATCCCATTTGGGGTTCAGCGAATCGAGCAGCTCGCCGCTGACTTCCCACGCCACGGGCCGATCCTCTTCATACTGCGACACCGTACCGCGCGCCTTGATCTCGAGCGCGTCGCTCTCGCGCAGCGGCGCCAGCAGCGCGTCGTGTCTCCGGTGGTTGCTGTGGTTGTCGTATCCGCGTTTGAACGCGATCGCCGGGACTGGAAACTTGTCGCACCGGTGCGTCGCGAACGTCGCGCCGATGCGCGCGGCGTCCTCCAGCGCGCGCGCCACGGCCGCCGCGCCACGCTGCTTGTCATTAGGCGCTGGCGCCTCGTCGGTGGCCCTGCGCTTGGCGCCGCTCGTGGCGCCGCTAGACGCCATGCGCACTGTGGGCTGTGTGGGTCGTGGAGGGGAAATGTTCTCCCGTTTCCCCCAACATATTCCGAAAAGAACGTTTCCGTGGATACGTATCCGGATGCAGTTCCACGCAGTAACCAGTTACGTGTGGCGTTACTCTAATGGATACTGTTGAAGATGAATAGAAACGGAGTTGGTGTCATCTGAGCTTGCATTCGTGTTCGTCGTCTCCGCTATCCCGTATCGACTCTCTTGTCGGCAATTGCATGGGCATGAGAAGCTCATCATTCCAGATCTCAGTTAGCAGCTTCCCAAAGACCTGTGCCACCATCCAGCAAGCCTGTCCGTGTCATGAATGTTCCATTGCGGTTGTCCTTGTCCTCTACCGGTAATCTCGGATAGACGCAGTTGAATCGTGGAGCGAAGACGCGCAGCGTTATACCTCAGTGCCAATTAGGCTTGGTGCTCGGAATCTACGTCAGGCTCTCGTCGCTCGACGAGGGTACATCTTGGAACAGTGCTTTTCGAAGTCTTCTCTCCTGGCTGCAAGCAAACTCGGCGAAGGTCCCGACGCACTCGTCTGGATTCTTGAGCAGCTGCAAGGTTACGGTGTTTTCGAGTGTCACATTGACGGACGTGTGGATACGAAGCTCACGATAGAGGACTTCAAATACGTGCATCGCCTCTGGTTCTCTCGAGACCGCGACAGTGGCCACGGTCGCTTCGGAAGTCAGGAAAGACTGCAGTTCCTGGCACGTGGGGCAGTGCTCCGGGATGCGCACCATCGCGTACGGTTCATTCCGGATCCGAGGTAACACGGGCTCCAAGAGATCCCACACACGATGGAGCGCCACGCGCATCACAGGTTGCTCCAAGTACGTCTTCTTCATGTTTGTCAGCGCTGGTACAGCGTAGAGGATCAGATCGCGGGCGCGGGGGATCGAAACAAGGTCGTGGATTCTCCCCGGAGAAAGGAGAATTGTAACGGCGAGTAACTGGGTGAGCGCTTCTTCTCCCTTTATGTCCGGAAATGCTGCTCGGCTTTCTGGTTGGCCAACCACTGAATCTGTCCACGGGTAGAGCAGCAACAGCGCGTCCAGCAGCACGTTCAATTGCTCGGATCTCATGTGCTTGTGACAAACTGCGAGGATCAGGTGGATGCGGCCACGCCAGTTCGCCGAATTGCGGATATTCTTGATTAGAGAATCAACACACGCCTCCCATCCGAAGTGCTGGAGAGCCGAACTGAACGTCTTGCCTTTAAGCGGGTCGTTCAAGCGCACCACAACCAGCAGATCGGTGAAGAGTCGACGATCGTTCAACTGCACGACGAGTTTGACGAACTCTTCGAATAGGTTCATGTCCTTGGAGTCTACCTGCCATTCCACGCGGTAGTCGACAACGCGCTGCGCGTACTGCAAAGCCTCAGCGCGGGACTCACCAATCAGCCTTCTAAGCTTTTCGATCACGTCCTCCAGCGAAAGCCTTGGAAAGAGGCGCAATTCACTCGACACCGGCATCATAACGAGTGCGAACGTCGGGAAAACTTTGGCATCTCTCCAACTTCCATGCATTTTGGAGAGGTGGGCCAACAGGTTAGCTGGTGCGGTGTCGCGTATGTAGTGTCGATAAGAGACGACTTCAAGTTTTCTTGCTTGTGCGACTTCATACCGGTGGTGAAGAGATAGAGGCGGATAGTTGAACGTATCCGATATACCATCCTTGATCCAGGAACCCGTCAAAGTCATGGACGGGTTTTGATCTGCGTTGCTATTGTCTCGAGGGCTGCGGAAATTTACTTCTGGTTCCGAGGACTTGGAGCATAACAATGTTGCGTGGTACAGCACGTACTGGCCACCACTTTGGTTGCAAAACGCCGCGAGGCTGTCGTAGATCTTCCGCTGATCACCGTAGAGGTACTCGAACTTGGAGCTGTGTACGGGATACACAAAACGGCGCTGAACGATGTACTCGTATATCGCTCGCCACGCGTCCGAACCAATCTTCATGCGCTTCGCCATTGGAGCGGGGGACGCGTCGAAGTAGCTGGCGAACGCCAAGGCCACAGCCTGCTGGACACACTCCGAACCTGCGAACAATGGGACCTCGCTCGGAGTGGTCGTGACCAAGTCGTACACGAGACACAGAGCGGTCCCACCCCATACACACTTGGAGACGAACTCGCAACTGTCGTAGAAGGCTGCGCACGAAATACCGTAGGCGTTGCCACGCGCTTCTGGCTGCCACGCCTCTGTGGTGGTTCTTGGAGCCTCATCACCGCTATCAGCATCTTCTTCGTCACGTGTGTCATCTTCGCCTCCTTCTTCGCGTTTTGCTTTTCTATCACCATCGTTCTCCTGGACTTCATCCACGCTACCATCTTCTTCTCTCTCAGCATCTTCTCCCTCATCCTCTAAACCAGCTCTCTCGTCCTCTTCCTGTTCTTCTCCGTCTTCACGTGCGTCGTCGTCCTCGCCTTTCACATCATCGATCTCGTAGTCACTCGGGTATTTGCACACCACTGGCTGCTCAACTACAAACTCGCCACCGTCGAACGCGCCCGGTAGCACCACCAACAGACGCCCAAACACGCCTGTGCCCCTCACTTCGCCCTCTCGAACCGGATCCAACCGCCCACCAGCCTCCACCAACATCAGCTTGTTCAAGGTGATCTCCACCGCCGCGGTGGGCGCGATGCCCAGCGTGCTTCGCTTGGATGTGAACCATTCGTCGAGAAACTCGTGCCACTTGGGGTTGCGCGACTCGATCAGCGCGCCGTCCACGTCCCAAGCCGTCGCCTTCTGCTCACACTGCTGAGAGATCGTACCACGCGCCTTGATGTTGGCGGCGTCTCGCTTGCGCAGCGGCAGCAACAGCTCGTCATGCTCGTCGTCTTCCTCGTCGGCTTCTTGTCGGTTCTCATCACAGTTGCGCTTGAACGCGATCGCGGGCAGCGGGAATCGCTCGCTGGCTCCGCTGGCGAACGTGACGCCCGTGCGCTTGACGTTCTCGAGCGCGCGCTCGACGCGCTGGAGCTTGGCGTCTTCGGTCACGTGGGCGGTGGCAGCCTTGCGCTTGCGGCTCATGGTGACGACCTGGGTGGCAGAAGAGAGAATTTGGGTTCTTCTCTTGCTTCCCATGTCCGGATACGTTCCACACAGTAACCCGTTACAGGGTTACCCTGTGGGTTATTGTTGAAGGTGTCACGAGTGTACCCTTTTGAGCTTGGGTCTTGGGCGACGTCGTGGTTTTCGCGCTGTCATCGGGTCATCGTGCATACTGAGAATCCCATAACGTTACCTCTAGCAGCATTAGCCAGCAACGATCGCGCCACGACCCAGAACGGCCATCACATCCTGGTTGTTGCATATATGTTGTTCCTTTCGTCTTTCCTCGAGTTGACTGTGAAGCAGTTGTACAGCGGATATCAATTCATGTTTTGATCTCTTCGTACCAGCCCTGCAGCATGATTTCGAAAGCGCGTATAGTCATTCCACGCAACCAAGCTGACTTCGCCCGCTGGTTCTACTCGGAATCCTCGTCGCTTGACGAGACTCCATCTTGGAACAGTAATCTCCGAAGTGTTCTCTCCTGGACGCAGGCAGCGTGCTGAACAGTCCAGAATAAATCACCTGGATTCTTTGTCAACCGGAAGGCGGTGCTGTCTTGTTCTGTCACATCGACGATCGCAGGAAATTCGAGAGCTTGGAGCACCTGACGCAAGTGCGCCACCTCCGACTCATCCAACAACTCTACAGTCGTCTCGGTCGCTTCTGACGTCAGGAAAGACTGCAGTTCCTGACACTTGGGGCAGTGCTCTGGGATGCGCACCTTCGTGTACGGTTCATTCCGGATCGGAGACAACATGGGTTCCAAGATATCCCACACACGATGGAGCGCATCGCGTACTGCAGGTTGCTCCAGGTACTTCCTCTCCATTTTTGTCAGCGCCGGCACAACGTAGCGTATAAGATCGCGGGCGCGAGGAATTGAAACGAGGTCTTGGATCCTCTCGGGGGAGACGACGTATGTGATGGCGAGTAGCTGGCTGAACGCCTCCTTGTCCTCTGTATACGTAACTGGAAGTCGGCTTTCGAGAGGGTCAACCTCCGCAACTGTCCACGGGTACAGCGACAGCAGCGCGTCTAGCAACTCGTTCAGCTGTTCGGATTTCATTTCCTCGTCACAAAACGAGAGGATCAGGTTGATGCGGCCACGCCAGGTCGGCGTCTTGCGGATGTTCTTGACTAGAGACTCGGCACACGCCTCCCACCCAAAGTGCTGGAGAGTTAATCTGAAGGTCGTGCCTTTCAGCGACTCTTTGATGCGCACGACGAGCAGCAGATCGGTGAAGAGCCGAAGATCGTTGATCTTCACTATGGTCTTGAAGAACTCTTGAAACAGGGTCACGTTCTTGGGGTCAACCTGCCAGTCCGCGCGGTAGTCGACGACTCGGCGCGCGAACTGCAGAGCCTCTTCAGAGGACACGCCGACCAGTGTGCGAAGCTTGTGCACCAAGTCCTTCAGGGGAAGCCTCGATAATAGTCTCAATTTTTTGACGTTGGCATCACGACAAGAGCGAACGTTGGGAAAACCTTGGAGTCTCTCCAACTTCCATGTAACTTGGAGAGGTGGGCCAGTAGGGAAACCTGGGCCGTGTCGCATAATCGATATCGATACGAGACTGTCTCAAGCTCTCTTGCGCCGGTGACCTCATGCCAGTGGCGAAGAGATAGAGGCGGATAGTTGAGCGACTCCGATGTGCCATCCCTAGTCCAAGGAGCCGCCACCGTCATGGACGCCTTTTCGTTGTTGCTATTGCCGCGAGGAGGGCGGAAGAATATGTCTGACAGCACGTACTGACCGCCACTCTGGTCGCAAAACGTCGCGAGGCTGTTGTAAATCTTCCAGTGAGCATCATAGATGCACTGGAACCTGGAGCCCTTCACGGGATACGCAAAATGACGCTGAACGATGAAATCGTATATCGTTCGCACCGCGTCCGGGCCAATCTTCAGTTGCTTTGCCATTGGAGCGGGTGACGCGTCGAAATAGCTGGCGAACGCTAAGGCTACTGCCTGCTGGACACGCTCCGAACCTGCAAACAACGGGACGTCGCTCGGCGTGGTCGTGACAAGGTCGTACACGAGACACAGTGCAGTACCGTCCTGTACACTCTCGGAGACGTATTCGCAACTGTCATAGAAGGCTGCGTATGAAATACCATAGGCGTTGCCACGCGCGTCCGGCTGCCACGTCTCTGTGACGGTTCGTGGCATTCCATCATCGCTATCATCATCATCATCATCGTCGTCATCATCTTCATCTTCTTCTTCTTCTCCTTCCTCCTCTTCGCCTTCGTTTCCTGCTTCTCTTTCGTCTTCGTTTCCCTCGTCTTGAACGCTGCCACCTTCTTCTGCTTCCTGCTCTCCTTCAGCATCTTGATCTTCATCCTCCGATCTAACTTCTTCATCCTCCTCATGCCATTCGTCTTCTCCACGGGCGTCGTCATTGCCTTCGGCTTTCAAATTATCGAGCTCGTAGTCACTCGGGTATTTGTACACCACTGGCTGCTCAATTGCAAAATCTCCGCCGTCAAACGCGCCCGGCAGCACCACCAGCAGACGCCCAAACACGCCAGTGCCACGCGTTTCGCCTTCTCGACACGGATCCAGTCGTCCACCAGCTTCCACCAACATCAACTTGTTCAACTTCATCTCTACCGCCGCGGTAGGCGCGATGCCCAGCGTGCTTTGCTGGGACGTGAGCCATTCGTCGAGGAACTCGTGCCACTTGGGATTGCGCGACTCGATCAGCGCGCCATCCACTTCTCACGCCGTCGCCTTCTCCTCACACTTCTGAGAGACCGTGCCACGTGCCTTAATGTTGTCAGCGTCTCGCTTGCGTAGCGGCAGCAGCAGCTCGTCATGCTCATCGTCTTCCTGGTCTCCTCCCTATCCGTCTCCATTGCCGTTGGTCTTGAACGCGATCGCCGGCAGCGGGAATCGCTCGTTGGTTCTGCTGACGAACGTGACGCCCGTGCGCTTGACGTTCTCGAGCGCGCGCTCGACACGCAGGAGCTTGGCGTCCGCGGTCACGTCGGGGGCAGCGGCCTTGCGCTTGAGGCTCATGGTCTCGATATGGGCGACACGAAATGAGTTCTGCGCTTGATGGCCAGTCAGTAGCCTTCCCGCCATATTCCCATTTCTGATACGGTATCGATGTTTGGAGCTTCTCGGAGTGATGGTTTTTTGTGTGTGCCTCACATATCGACGTTCATTCCTGAGCCTCCATTTGTCGAGCAGCGAGATTCTCCACAACTCCAACTGGCGACGATGGAGGCGGCGGACGCCGTGGACGCGCTCTTCTGCGAGGCCTTCGCGCTGCTCGAGGGCGAAAGCGTACCCACCATCTCCTCTCAGCCGCTAGTGGCCGCGAGCAATCGACGGAACGAGGGCAGCGCCGCGCGCCGAAAGGTGGCTTATCTCTCGTTTCTTGTTGTGGTTGTACATTAGAGCAATTCACAGCCCGCTGATGTGTGAATGAATGAAACAGCGCTGGTTAGACGAGCTGCGTGGCGAGGAGGCAGCGCTATGCGCTGAGCTCGCCCGGTTGCGCGGCCGCGGGGGCGTCTCGTCGGCCCGCAAGCACGCGCTGGAGGAGCGCGCCAAGCGTCGGCGCGCCGAACACGAGTGCCAGCAGCTGCGCGAGGCGCTGTACCAGCACACGCAGTTTGTGTGTGGGCTTCGCGGAATTCTCTCCATCGACGCGCTGTCTTCGCTGGTGAGTGACCAATGCTATGCTATGTGGAGCTCTGTGGAGAGTCGCTCACGTCATGCTGTGCTTTTTGTTTTGTAGACTTTGAACTTGTACCACCACCTCCATAGCTTCACGCGGCTGCCGAGCGACGCCAGTGTGCGCCAACTCGAGTACGCAGCGCTGCGACGAGAGCAGCGCTTTTCTATGGCGAAGAAGCTGGTGGAGCGCGAGACCGCAGCACTCCCGGTGACCGACGCGCACAGCCAAATCATCTTTGCCGACGCGCCCGGCGAGCCGAGCGCCATCACGACCAAGCGTGTATACGCGTTAAATGACTGTGATGTGGAGGTGGTACGGCGTGCCGCATGCGTGGTTGTGCACGACATCGTCGCGCGCTTCCGCAGGTATCAGTGGGTCGGCGTGGCCGGCGAAAGCGTGGATCTGGAGGCGCTCGAAGCGACCGGCGCGCAGTACACTGTGACCAGCATCCACCGCACGCAAGATGACGATACTGAAGGCTTCTCATACGAGTCACGCTCGCTCACGATGCACAAGGTGGAGGACGGCAGCGCCCTCGTGGTGTGGGACTTTGTTGACGAAGACGAGCTCCACCCATCGTGCGCGGCTATCGACGTGTTGCGCCAGAGCGTGGGCGCGTTCGTTACATGTCTTTGCGAGCACAACACCAAATCGGGATAGTGTGTGATGACGTTGGTTTATGCATGTGTGTGATAGATGTCTCATTCGGCGTGAAACGTGTCCGGATGGTGTTGCGAGGACAGTGTACCGTGAGGTCAACACTCGGCGGTACCAATATTGTGGACTGACACCGCCCTCGCCGGACGTCACGCGGTACTTTGCCTCCAAGCGCACCAACCTGAACGAGTATGAGCAGATTTACCACGATCTCGTGCTCGCGCTGATCGCACGCGAGGACGGGGCGGTCCATCGATCGTCTCGGGTGAAGTGTACTGTCTAGGTGGCGCGTCATGTGTAAAAGGGGGTTGCAAGCCTCGCATGACGCACCGAGGCCGTTCATGGTTTTATCGTTACTGACTGGAAGAGCAAGGGCGAACGTACGCTTCACCGGTGAAGAAAATGAAAGCCATCCATTTTTGTGTGTGCTCTTACTCTTCTCGACGATGTATTTGTGATCGACGACAAGATATGGCCATTTCACTCTAGTGCTTCTCACCTGTACTAGCGGAGAGAAAACAAAGCGAACAAGACTAGACGTCAACACCATGTCTCAGTTTTGTGTTTTCCAAACGCACTTCGGGAAGCTTTGTTCCAGGATGTGTCCTCTTCAAGCGGCGAGCGCTCTGAGCGGATCGACGGGAAACAGCCAGTCTGCGAGATTTGGCGGAGCACGTGTCCAGAACGAAGCTACAAAGGTATCGCTGTGTGGGACTTGAAGCGGAGAACACAAACTATCGAGGCGTCTCTTCTCCTGGAGGCGTGCGTCATACAGTACACGAGGCCATAATACATACCACTCGTGTTATCCATCAGAAGATATACGGTCGAGTTGCTTTGTCGCGTGAGGTCGAACAATGGCCGCGTACGCTGGCGCAGTGACGAGTATCAGCCAGTACGAAGGCGGCGTGGCAGGTCTTCGCGCAGCACATGAACACGTATGGGCTGTCCTGGACGTGGTGGGAGACAGTCAATTGATCCTAGGCAAGGTTCGCGATTATTGGCCCCCGGCAACCGCAAAGCTACGCGACAGATACCGAAGCAATGCGGCTCGATGACAAATTGGCAGATACAGCCGCCATCATCGCTATGGATGCGCGGGCTAGCAGTCGAGTCTTTCACACCACAACGCGAGCCGACCACGCCCAACTGGAGCGATATCTTGACTCCGACTTCGCACACTGGCAAGCAATGACTAAAATCGGGACACCTACAAGTCGGTCAGTGTCATTAGCGCTCCATTTCGATTGTTTTTCTCGACCTCTACGAATCTCGTTTGACACAGTTGAAACTCGGAGCGACGGGATACAACGCTGCCAGGCTGACTCGGTCTACTCCGAGCTCTCGTCGCTTGACGAGGCTTCGTCTTGGAACAAAACTTTGCGTAGTTGCCTCTCCTGGACGCGCGCAAAATGCGCCAAGGTTCCGAATAACTTTGGCGGACTCTTTGTCAGCCGCAAAGTGTTGGTGTTTTGTCGTGTCACGTCGACGATGGTGAGGATATCAAGCTCACGACGCAGCACCGCCCACACGTGCGCCTCCTCCGAATGTTCTGAGACCACCATAGTCATCTCGGTCGCTTCTGACTCCAGGAAAGATTGCATTTCCTGACATTGGGGCAGTGCTCTGGGATACGAACCTTCGTGAGCGGTTCGTTAAAGATCGGAGGTAACATCGGCTCCAAGAGTTCCCAGACACGATGGAGCGCATCGCGCATCGCGGGTTTTTCCAAATATTTCTTCTTCATGTTTGTCAGCGCTGGCGCAACGCAGAGGATGAGCTCGCGGCCGCGAGGAATCGAGACGAGTTCTTGGATCCGTCCGGGCGAAAGCAGATGTGTAACAGCGAGTAGCTGGCTAAACTCTTTCTGGTCCTGTGTGTACTCAGCTCGGACTTTGATTTCACGCCGACCGGCCTCCACATCCGTCCACGGGTAGAGTGACAGCAGCACATCCAGTAGCACGTTCGATGATCGGATCTCATGTCTTCGTGACAAACAGCGACGATTAGGTTGATGCCGGCTCGCCAGTTCGGCGTCTTGCGGATATTCTTGACCAAAGAATCGGCACACGTCTCCCATCCAAAGTGCTGGAGAGCCGAGCTGAAGGTCTTGCCTTTAAGCGGGTCGTTCAAGCGCACCACGAGCAGTAGGTTAGTGAAGAGCCGTTGATCCTTGAACTCGACGACGGTTTTGAAGAACTCTTGGAATAGGGTCACGTCCTTGGAGTCAACCTGCCAGTCCGCGCGGTAGTCGACGACGCGGCGCGCGTACTCCACAGCCTCATCGCGGGATTTACCGAGCAGCGCCCTAAGCTTTTCCATCACGTCCACTAGCGGGAGTTTTGAGAACAGGCTCGATTCGCTCGACACCGGCATCACTACCAGTGCGAATGTTGGGAAAAAAATCTTGGTATCTCCCCAATCTCCGTGCAACTTGGAGAGGTGAGCCAGCAACGGAGCTGGTGCGGTGTCGTTTATGTGACATTCATACCGCATTCCCTCGAGTTTTCTTGCTTGGGTAACTTCGTGCCGTGGGTGAAGAGAGATGGGTGGATAGTTAAAAGTCTCCAGTGTGCCATTCTTGACCCAGGGAGCAAATAGCGTCATGAAGCATTCTTCATCTGCGTTTCTGTTTTCTCGGGGTCGACAAGAGCACGCTTCTGAATCCGAGGGCTTTGAGCAGATGAGGGCTGCGTGGTACAGGACATACTGGCCGCCACTCTGGTCGCAAAACGCCGCGAGGCTGTCGTAAACCTTCCGCAGATCACCGTGGAGGTACTCAAACTTGGACCACCGCACAGGATACACGTATCGGCGCTGAACGATGAGCTCGTATATCGCTCGCCATGTGTCCGGACCAATCTTCATGCGCTTGGCCATGGGAGCTGGGGACGCGTCGAAATAGCTGGCGAACGCCAAGGCCACAGCCTGCTGGGAACACTCCGAACCTCCGAGCACTGGGACCTCGCTCGGCGTGCTCGTGACTAGGTCGCACACGAGACACAGAGCGGTACCACCCCGTACACACTCGGAGACGTACTCACAGCTATCGTAGAAGGCTGCGCACGCAATGCCATAGGCGTTGCCTCGCACGTCTGGATGCCACGTCTCTTTAGTGGTTCGCGGAGCCTCATTGTCGCTGCCATCCTCCTCCTCCTCTTCATCTTCTTCGTCTCCGTCTTCTCCGCGACGCCCTTCATTTTATGTTTCAGTTTCATGACTGACTTCGTCGTCTTCATCAGAGTTACCATCTTCTTCGCTTCGTTGCGCACCCCCAGTCTCGTGCTCTTCTTCATCCTCTGATCCAGCACTCTCTTCCTCTTCCCCGCGTTCCACGTCTTCACTCTCACCATCATCGTCGTCATCTCTCTCATCATCGGTCTCGTACTCACTCTGCTGCTTGTGCACCACTGGCTGCTCAGTCACGACCGTCGAACGCCCCCGGCAACACCACCAACAGACGCCCAAACACGTCAGCGCCACGCACTTCGCCCTCTCGAACCGGATCCAACCGACCATCAGCCTCCACCAGCATCAACTTGTTCAACTTCATCTCCACCGCAGCGGCGGGCGCGATGCCCAGCGTGCTTTGCTGGGACGTGAGCCATTCGTACAGGAACTCGCGCCACTTGGGGTTGTGCGACTCGAGTTGCGCGGCGTCCACGTCCCAAGACGTCGCCTTCTGCTCGCACTGCTGAGAGACCGTGCCACGCGCCTTGACCCTGGTGGCGTCTCGCTTTCACAGCGGCAGCAGCAGCTCCTCGAGTTCGTCTTCTTCGACATCTCCTTGGTCTCCAAGCTCGTTGGTATTGAACGCGATCGCTGGCAGCGGGAATCGCTCGCTGGCTCCGCTGGCGAACGTGACGCCCGTGCGCTTGACGTTCTCGAGCGCGCGCTCGACGCGCAGGAGCTTGGCGTCTCGGTGACGTCGGGGGCAGCGACCTTGCGCTTGCGGCTCATGGTCCCGAGATTGGTGACCCAACGTCTGCTGTGGACCGCGAGTTGGCCAGTCAGGAGCGTTCCCGCCTTTTTCCAATATTCGATCCTGTATCCGATATCTGAGAGAATCGATTTCTACAGGTTATAATGGTAATGGGTACAACTGGTTCGTGGGGTTACCCTGCTGGTGTTGAAGGTCTTCGGGCACTCCCTCCAGGTCCTAGGCAGCATTTATCACGACCCCCAGTGTCTCCGTCCAGTGGTTTGGCGTCTTATAGGTCTATACGCGTTGCACTCAATATCATCTAACCTTATTGTTTCTAGTCCACCTTGTTGCACTGGTTCTACTCCGAGTCGTCGCCGCTTGACTCCGCTCCACCGCCGTCATTGAAGAGAAGCTTTCGAAGTTTCTTCGCCTCGATCCGCGCGTCACACGCGAGACCGTAGCAGGTCTTGCTTGGGTTCTTAACCAGATGCCAGGCTGTGTCACGTCGATCGGGGCCCGCCAATCTCCCTCGTACTCAAGTACGTTCATCAAGTGTTCAATACCCGACTCATCCAACAACTCTACAGTCGTCTCGGTCGCTTCTGACGTCAGGAAAGACTGCAGTTCCTGACACTTGGGGCAGTGCTCTGGGATGCGCACCTTCGTGTACGGTTCGTTAAAGATCCAAGGCAACATGGGTTCCAGCAGTTCCCACACTCGATGGAGCGCCATGCGCATCATGGGCTGCTCCAAGTACTTCTTCATGCTTGTCAGGGCTGGCGCAACGAAGAGGGTGAGCTCGCGGGCACGGGGAATCGAAACGAGGTCTTGGATCCTTGGGGGAAAGAAGATGTGTAATGGCGAGTAGCTGGCTGAACGCTTCCTTGTCCTCTGTGTACTTAACTGGAACCTGGCTTTCACACCGACCAACCTCCACATCCGTCCACGGGTACAGCGACAGCAGCGCGTCAAGCAGCGCGTTCAATTGCTCGGATGTTGTGCCTTCGTGACAAATCGAGAGGACCAGGTTGACGCGGCCTCGCCAAGTCGGAGTCGAGTGGATGGTCTTGACTAGAGACTCAACGCATGCCTCCCATCTAAAAAGCCGAACAGCTGGACCGAGAAAGTTGCCTTGGAACGCGTTCTGGATGCGCACCAAT
The DNA here is from genome assembly GCA_023336295.1 of Pythium folliculosum. Taxonomy (NCBI): domain Eukaryota; phylum Oomycota; class Peronosporomycetes; order Pythiales; family Pythiaceae; genus Pythium; species Pythium folliculosum. The sequence continues at coordinate 25,226 of JAADWV010000311.1, forward strand.
AGCAGCAGCTCCTTAAAGAGCCGAAAATCGTCAAGTTCAATGACGGCTTCGAAAAAGTCTTGGAATGCGGCCACGTTGTTGGCGTCGACATGCAAGTCAGCGCGGGGGTCGACAACACGGCGTGCATATGCTAATGCCTCCTCTCGCGACTCACCAAGCAGTGCTCGGAGCTTCTCCGTAACATCTTTGATCGGCAATCGTTCAAACTGGCTTAGTTCAACAGACGCTGGTAGCACGACGAGGGCGAACGATATGAAGAGCTTGGCGTTCTTCCAATTTCCGTACAATTCAGCTAGACGGGCGAGAAAAAGCTGGTTGCTGTCGTTGGAATCGAATAGGTAGCGGGAGTAAGAGACTGATTCGAATTTCCTTCGTTGCGCGACTTCGTCTCGGTGGCGAAGAGCAATCGGAGGGTAGTTGAACTCCTCCGTTGTCCCGTCCTTTATCCACGGACCAACAAGAGTCATGGAAGCTTCTTCGCCTTCGTCTTCCTCGGGTGAGTTAGCGAAAATCGATTCGAGTTCGTCGTACTTCGAGCAGATGAGGTTGGCATGGTACAGCACGAACTGGCCTCCACTCTGCTCACAAAAAGCCGCGAGACTTTTGTAAATCTGGTGTTGCTCTCCGTACAGGTGGTCAAAATCAACGCCCCACACTGGATAAACAAAGTGGCGTTGGACAAGAAAGTCGTAAATCGATCTCCAGGCGTCCGGCCCAATCTTCAGTCGCTTCGCCAGCGGTGCAGGCGACGCATCAAAATAGTGATCAAGCGACTCGGCCACAGATCGCTGAACACAGTCCGAACCTCCGTATATCGGCACCTCGCTCGGCGTTGTCGTGATCAAATCGTACACGAGACACAAGGCCGCGCCATCTCGTACTGGCTCGGAATCTTACTCACAGCAGTCGTAGAATACTGCGTACGACATACAATAGGAGTTGTCTCGTGCGTGTGGCTGCCACGTGACTGTCATCGTCTCTGGGGCATCCGCTTCTGCAACATCTTCGGCGTCTTCACAATCTTCATCATCGTTACCACAAACTTGTTCGTCTTCTTCATCTTCAGGGTCTCGCTGCACCTCGGATAGTCACTCCTCCTCCTCCTCCTCCTCCTCCTCCTTCTGCTCTTCATCCTCGTGCTCGACACCGCGGGTATCTTCTTCGTCTTCTTCAACTTCGTCATCTCCGTCAATCTCCTCCAGCGCCTGTTCCACGAGGAACTCACCACCGTCGAACGCTCCCGGCAGTACCACCAAAAGACGCCCAAACACGTCAGCGCCACGCTCTTCGCCCTCTCGAACCGGATCCAGTCGTCCACCAGCCTCCACCAGCATCAGGTTGTTCAACTTCATCTCCACGACTGCGGTGGGCGCGATGCCCAGCGTGCTTCGCTTCGCCATGAGCCATTCGTCGAGGAACTCGTGCCACTTGGGGTTGCGCGACTCGTGCTGCGCGCCGTCCACGTCCCACGCTGTCGCCTTCTGCTCCCACTTCTGAGAGACCGTGCCACACGCCTTGACCCTGGCGGCGTCTCGCTTTCACAGCGACAGCAGCAGCTCCTCGTGCTCGTCTTCTTCGACTCCTTCTCCTCCTTGGTCTCCAAGCTCGTTGGTCTTGAACGCGATCGCCGGCAGCGGGAATCGCTCGCTGGCTCCGCTGGCGAACGTGACGCCCGTGCGCGCGACGTTCTCGAGCGCGCGCTCGACGCGCAGGAGCTTGGCGTCCTCGGTGACGTCGGGGGCGGCGACCTTGCGCTTGAGGCTCATGGTCACGATATGGGCGACACGAAATGAGTTCTGCGCATGATGGCCAGTCAGGAGCGTTCCCGCCATTTTCCCATTTCTGATACGGTATCGATGTTTGGAGCTTCTCGGAGTGATGGTTTTTTGTGTGTGGCTCAAGTACTGACGTTCATTCTTGCTGTCTCCATTTTTCTAGAGCAGCGAGACTCTCCACAACTCCATCCGGCACCGATGGAGGCGGCGGACGCCGTCGACGCGCTCTTCTGCGAGGCCTTCGCGCTGCTCGAGGGCGAGAGCGCGCATGCCGTCTCCTCTCAACCGCCAGTGGCCGCGCGTCATCGAAAGAAGCAGGGCAGCGCCGCGCGTCGAAAGGTTGCTTTCCTTTCGTTTCCCGTTGTGGTGGTACTGTAGAGCACCTCGACATTTACAGCCCTCTGATGTGTGAATACGTACTGTATTGCACAGCGCTGGTTGGACGATCTGCGTGAAGAGGAGGCAGCGCTAAGTGGCGAGCTGGCTCGGCTGCGCGACCGCGAGGGCCTCTCGGTGACCCGCGAGCGAGCGCTGGAGGAGCGCGCCAAGCGCCATCGCGCCGAACACGAGTGCCAGCAGCTGCGCGAGGCGCTGTACCAGCACACGCAGTTTGTGTGTGGGCTTCGCGGGATTCTCTCCATTGACGCGCTGTCTTCGTTGGTGAGTGATCGGTTGTCTTGTTTCGTGGTATGTGGTACTCTACGTGGAGAGCAGTCGTCACTCACGTCGGATTGTGCTTTTGGTTTCTCAGACTCTGAACTTGTACCACCACCTCCATAGCTTCACGCGGCTGCCGAGCGACGCCAGTGTGCGCCAACTCGAGTACGCAGCGCTGCGGCGAGAGCAGCGCTTTTCTATGGCGAAGAAGCTGGTGGAGCGCGAGACCGCAGCACTCCCGGTGACCGACGCGCACAGCCAAATCATCTTTGCCGACGCGCCCGGCGAGCCGAGCGCCATCACGACCAAGCGCGTATACGCGTTAAATGACTGTGATGTGGAGGCAGTACGACGTGCCGCGTGTGTGGCGGTTCACGACATCGTCTCACGCTGCCATACATACCAGTGGGTCGGTGTGGCCGGCGAAAGCGTGGATCTGGAGGCGCTCGAAGCGACCGGCGCACAGTACACTGTCACCAGCATCCACCGAACGCAAGAGAACGACGTAGAGGGCTTTTCGTTCGAGTCACGCTCGCTCACGATGCACAAGGTGGAGGACGGCAGCGCCCTCGTGGTGTGGGACTTTGTCGACGAAGACGAGCTCCACCCGCCGTGCGCAGCCAACGACGTCTTCCGCCAGAGCATCGGCGCGTACGTTCTATGTTTTTGCGAGCACAAGACGGTGCTGGACATTGCGGGGTGACGTTGGTTTATGCGCGTGTGTGATAGATGTCTCATTCGGCGTGAAACGTGTCCGGACGGTATAGAGCGGACGGTGTACCGCGAGGTCAGCACTCGCCGATACCAGTACCGTGGACCGACACCGCCCTCGCCGGACATAGCGCGGTATGTCGCCTCCAAGCGCGTCAACCTGGACAAGTACGAGCAGATCTACCACGACCTCGTGCTCGCGCTGGTCGCACGCGAGCAGGGCCGGTCGTCTCGATCGGAGCGCTCTGTTTAGGAAAGGAGTAGTACGTAACGACAGCGTCAGACGCGTGTCGACCACCATTGTATGGCGTACTGGATATTGTGAGGCTCGCGCGTCGTCATTGTTATTAGATAAGGAAATGAAATCCAGTCAGTATTTTTTTGCGTGTTATGCAGTGCTTGTGGGAAGTATATCATGTCGATGATGTGCCACTCGAACTCTGAGAGACCGCCGCGCTTTCTCTGTTCAGGAACTGACAACAGTCGTTGAAGTTGCTCCCACTCCGTGCGCGCGAGACGGCTCAGCCCGGACTGCTCCAGACCCGGATGCTTGATCAGTCGAACGCTGTGGTCCCCTTCCTGTGTGATCTTCATTCTGGTCGCGGAACTGGTCACCAAGGAGACCACATTACTGATGTGGCTAGCCTCTAATGCGCCTGCTACCTCAGTGATCGTTTCGGTCGTTGTTGACAACAGGAAGGTCTGGAGTTCCTGGCACTTGGGGCAATGGCGCTTGATACGGACCTTGGCGTAGTCGCGGTTGCCATCATGGGCTTATAAATCTCCCCTACGCGGACGAGAGCCGCCCGGAACTCTGGTGTTACCCCATAATCACGCAGCAATCTCACGAGCGCTGGCGCAACGAGACGGACCATTTCTTCCCCGTGGGTCACGGATACCACATCTCGGAGTCGATCGACAGACACAACAGCAGCAAGGCGGAGAAGTCTCTGGAAGTCTTCTACCTCCGGCAAGTCGGAGGGTAGATCCCAGCCGTCGTCTTGTCGGTCATTGACCTTTTCGTTTGTCCACGGATGAAGCGATACTAGCGCGTCAAAAAGTGGGCTGATTTGCTCCTTTGGCACGGCAGCAGTGTACACCGAGAGGATCAAGTTGACGCGACCACGCAACGTTGGGACCGTGAGGATACGCTTCACCAACGCATGAGCACATGCATCCCAACCAAAGTGCTCCACGGCTGAAGACAGTGAATCGGAGTCAACGACGCAGTGCAAGTGGACGGCGATCAGCAGGTCCGTGAAAAGTTCGCGGTCGTTGATCTCGACGACGATGTCGATGAATTCGTCTAGCATCTCTACGTCGTCTGTGTCGATAACCGAGTCCGGGCGATGGTAAATAGCACGCCGCGCGTACCGCAGAGCATCTTCACGCGATTGGGTCAGCAGAGCGCGTAGTCGAGTTGTCACGTCCTCCAGGGGCAGTTTCGCGATCTGGCTCAGCTCGATCGATGCCGGCTGGACGACCAGCGCATATGTTGCAGATACCTGAACTTCCGGAGCGTCCCCGTGTAGTTCTTCTCCCACCACTTTATTGAAAACGGGGTTCGAAGCGCTGGCGGGTGACCAGTTGGAGATACGGTCACGATCTACCGGTGGGACGACCCCGTGGCAGCCGTGGAGGAAAATGGGCGGGGAGAGACGTTCCTCGAGAGTGTCGTACTTGATCCAGGGGCCGGCCAGCGTCATACGTACGTCGGTGGCCCTAAAGCTGCCGCGAGGCTTGGAAATGAGGAGGTTTGCGTGGTACAGCACGTATTGGCCACTGCTCTGGGCGCAAAACGCTTGGAGGCATTCAAAGATCTTGCGCTCACCACCTTGGAGATCATCGAAGCCGCTTGCTGTCACGACGTAGGCAAAGTTGCGCTCGCTGCTGAATTCGTTGATTGTTCGCCACGTGTCCGGACTGATCTTGAACCGCTTGGCCAGCGGCGCGGCCGCCACTTCGAAAAAGTCGATCAGCGCCGAGCCCACCGCCTGGTGGACGTGGTTCAAACCGCCAAACAACGGGACCTCGCTCGGCGTGGTCGTGACCAAATCGTACACGAGGCACAACGCGTCGCCACGGCGCACGGGCTCGGAAATGAACTCGCATCTATCATAAAACACCGCGTAATTGACGCTGTACGGGTTTCGGCGCGCGCCCACGCGCCACGTCACAGCCGATCGCTGCTCCTGCTGTCCGGCTTCCTCCTGGTCTCCTTCAGCATTCAGTTTCGAGACCATGGGTCGATAGACCACCACGTCGCCGCCTTCGAATGTGCCGGGCAGCACCACCAGCAGCCGGCCAAACACGCCGTCGCCTCCGCGCGTTTCCCCGTCTCGACGCGGCATCATCAGCCGCGCGCCGGCCCGTGCCAGCACCATCTTGCTCAGCGCCATCTCAACGTGTGCAGTCGGCGCGATGCCCAGCGCGTTCCGCTGGGCTGCGAGCCATTCGTCGAGAAACGCGCGCCACTGCAGGTTCCGCGCCACGAGCCGCGCGCCGTCCACCTCCCACGCCGTCGTGGGCTGCCCACGCGACCGCCGTGGCGCGCGCCTGGATGCTACGCACGTCACACTTGCGCAGCGGCAGCAGAAACGCGTCGTCGTCGTCGTCGTCATCTTCGCCGTCGTCGTCGTCATTTTGGTCGTCTTGCTTGTGCTCGGCTTTGCGGAATGCTATCGCCGGCGGCGGGAACCGCTCGCAGGCGCCGCTCGCGAACGTGACGCCCACGCGCGTGACGTTCTCGAGCGCGCGCGCGAGCGCCGTCTCTTCCGGCGACGGCGGCGCGGCGGTCGCGCTGGACGTGCGCTTCCGGCTCATGGTGCTGGATTTTGTTCTCCCGGTAGTGCAGTATTTTGATGGGAACATCATATCGCGTAAACGAGTGCATATTCATGATACCCGGTCGCCGAAATGCAAAACTTGGGAATCGATGCGTGATTCATAAACATTGGACCAGGAGCTCCATGGCCAGGATGCTCTCCCGATCTCGACGCGCTTTGAGAAGGTGTGGGCCAGCTTCCTCGACGAAGCATCGAGTTTCGCGGTCGGTGTGGCACTGGGTGTGGTTCGCCTTGACGTGTGCCGCTCGTCCGGAAACGCACACTACACCGTGGGCTGTGCGATTCGTTCTCTAGCGAGCACGATGAATGAAACAGTCGGTCGACGCGGCTATGGAAAGCGGATAACGACGATGATGTCTTTCATGATTTCAGTCGAGTATATTGTCGCACATGACGCGTGTGGCGCCTCTTGACCCCACGTCAGCGAGTAGAGCCGTGCGCTTGGGGGATCTTGGCGAGGTGACTGCGTTCCAACGACGCCGGCAGCACGACGAACGCGTGGGTCCGATGAATTTCTACGTTCCTCGCTCCTCTGTGTAACCGCGCTGCAATCGCCTTGCAGGCCGAGTCCATGTCATCGACGTGGTACCAGCCCTGGATCTTGGTAAGGTACTCCCACGGGGCGACTTCGTGACGGTCTCCTAAATACATCGTCGGGAAGGAAACCTCCGCTGACTTGCAGTACTTGGTCGAAGGCCCACACAAGGTTACATGGACATGTTCCGAGATTGTCACGATCTCATCGCCACGCGTCGTGCACCGCACTTTAGACGATGAACACACGAGGCTGGTGTGGTACAGCACAAACTGCCCGCCGCTCAAGTCGCAGAACGCGGCCAGGCTGTTGACGATCTTCCTCTCATCACCCGATAGATTTCCGAAACTGTTTCCCTTCACGACGTAGATAAACGGGCGCTGAACAACAGACTCGAGGATCGCTCGCGGCGTGCCCCCCTCGAGCTTTAGCTGCTTGGTCGTCGAAGCGGGGGACGCATCGAAGTAGTCAGCAAGCGCCAAAGCCACAGACTGCTGGACGCGGCTGGCGCCTCCAAATAGCGGAACCTCGCTCGGCGTGGTTGTCACCAAGTCGTACACGAGACACAAGGCGGCACCTTTCCACACGGGCTCAAAAACGTACTGGCACCAGTGGTAAAATGCCGCGTACGTGATCCCGTAGCGGCTGCCGCGCGCGTCCGGCTGCCACGTCGCTGGGCTCGGGCGCGACCCGTGACGAGACACATGACCGCCGTTGAACTCGCCCGGGAGCACGACCACCAACGTGCCAAACACCCCAGAACTGGTGCGCGATCCAGCGTCCGAATGAGTGTCGAGTCGCGCGCCGGTCTCCGCCAGTATCATCTTGCTCAGCGCCACGTTGACTTCTGCGGCCGGCGAGATGCCCAGCGCGCCGCGCACGGACGTGAGCCACTCGTCGAGAAAGTCGCGCCACATCGGGTTGCGCACCTCCAGCGATCCGGTGCCCACGGCCCAGGCCGTCGCGGTCTCTCCGTGCTGCTGGGTGACCGCGCCCCGCGCCTTGATCTTGCGCACACCGCGTTTGCCCAGCGGCAGCAGCAGCTCTTCGTCATCGTCTTCGTCGTCTCGAGCCCCAACGAATGCGATACCGGGCGGCGGGAACCGTTCGCTGGCGCCGCTGACGAGCGCGTGAGCGGGCGTGCGCGTGACGTTCTCGAGCGCGCGCGCCACGCGCAGGAGCTTCGCACTTCCCAGCACCGGTACCGGCGGCGGTGGAGCCTCGTCGTCTCGGCGCTTCATCGCGATGGCGGTTCCTCTCCGAGCCGGCGAATGTCGGACTGTCACGTTTGGTGGCGGGGTGTGAAATCCCCTACATTTGCACCAATCGATATCATATCAACTCATAGAAACCCGGTGAGGCAGAATGATGGTCGAAAATATCGAACACTTTGGCTGGGCTACTTCCGAGCGTCGTGCGACGGCGTGTCGGTCGGTCGCGCGCTTTCGGCTCCTGGTGCTTCCGTCGGTTTTCCCACCGCTTGTAGCGGGATATCAGATCACTTGAACCAGTTCATAAACCGGCACACATCGATCCACTGGACAATGGACCACCTCCACGCTGGAAGCCCCAACGCTTTGACCACAGTGCCGCCTACAACTGCTCAGCTTGTATAGGTTGTGCGCACAAGTTTCATCATAAGCAGTGATAAACTTAAATGAATGTAATGGTAGTGTGGGCATATCCCGGAGCTGCTGTCTGGCTTTGCCAGTGGTGGACTGAGTATGACGACAGGAACGACTGCAGCTCTTCACATATATAGCAGTGCTCCGGGAGGCGAATTTCCGAATACGATTTGTTACGGATCTTTGCCCGCATGGCCCGGAAAGGCTTCCACACGTAATGCAGAGCCGTTCGAGATTCCGGTCTCACCTCACCTGTCGAGACCAGGTGCGTGAGCGCGGGCACGACAACGTCAATCATCTCCTCCGCGTGAATAACAGACACAAGGTCTCGGATTCTCTCACTTGACACAATGGCGGTGAGCTCAAGCAGCTTCGTGAAAGCAACGAGATTCGGCGAGAGCATGGATGTTCCGAAGTGAGTTGGCGTGGAGACTGCAACGTTGGTCCAATGATGAAGCGAGACCAACGCGTCGAGCAGAGCATTGACTTGGTCGGACCCCAAGCCCTCGCAGTAGACCGAGAGGATCAGGTTGATGCGACCGGCCAAAGTCGACGTAGACCGGATCCTCTTCACCACGACTTCACCACACGTCTCCCAGCCAAAGTGCTGAACGGCAAAAGCAAACGACGGAGTCTTGGAGGCGCTTATAAAGTGGACAGCGAGAACTAGGTCGGTGAAAAGATGGCGGTCGTTGATATCAACGACAAGCTTGACAAAGGTGTCGAACGCCTCCAGTTGCCACGAGTCGAGCTCCCAGTCAGGGTGGCAGCGGACCACACTCCGTGCGTACTGGAGCGCCTCGTTCTGCGATCTTGCGGATAGACCGGCGAGGCGTTGCGTCATTTCTTGAATCGGTAGTGCCGCGAGCTGGTTCTGTTCGATGGATGCGGGCAGAACCACGAGCGCAAACGCCTGGAGAAACCATGTTTTCTTGAGATCCTCTTGGTGATTCATCACTAAAACCTCTAAAGGCGTCGGGAGCGTGTCGAATACGCGAGCCCAGGACGAGCCATGCGTAAGGCAACCGAGCGGAGCGACTAGATGAGGATCGCTCAACGAAAGCCGCTGGTAGCGAAGCTTCCTTGAAGTGTTGCACTTGATCCACGGCCCTGTCAGCGTCATTTGCAAGTTCGCGTCTTCGTTGTCTGCCTCCGAGTGCTTGGTACACACGAGGCGCACGAGGTACAGCACGTACTGGCCACCACTGAGGTCGCAAAACCCTGCGAGGCTATCGTAGATCATGCGCTCATCACCAGAGAGGCCGTCCAGGTTGTATCTCGTCAGACGACAAACAAACGGGCGCTGGACGACGAACTCAAAAATTGCTCGCCACGCGTCCGGACCAATTTTCAACCGCTTGGCCAGCGATGCGGGCGCCGCGTCGAAATAGCCAGCGAGGGCTGAATTGACCATTTGCTGGACGCGGGCCGTTCCTCCAAACAGCGGAAAATCGCTCGGTGTGGTGGTCGCCAACTCATACAGCAAATACATCGCTGCGCCGTCGCTCACGGGCTCGGACACGTACTCACACGTGTCGTAAAATACTGCCCATGAGATGCCGTCGGCTTCTCCGCGAACGCTGGGCACCAGGCCACTGTTGTTTGAGAACACGGTTTCCCGTCGTCTTCTTCGTCGTCATCGTCATCTCCTTGTGCCCCCTCACCTTCGTCTCCCGTGCCGTCGTCGTCGTCATCGCTGTCTTCCTCGCAGCTCTCATCGTCCTCAAGCTCCACAGATGTCGGCTGTCGTACCGTGACGTCCCCTCCCTGGAAGTAGCTTGGCAACACCACGACCAGTGCCCCAAACGTAGAACCACAACTCTTCTGATCTCGATGCGCTTGGAGAAAGTAGGCGTCGGCCTCTGCCAGCACCAACTTCCTCAACCGAATATCGAGCTTCGCGGTCGGTGCGATCCCGAGTGTAGCTCGCATCGACGTGAGCCGCTCGTCCAGAAACGCCCACCACTCTGGGTTGCGTGACTCGAGCAGCGCGCCGTCCAGTTCCCACGTTGTTGCCTTCTCGCCGTGCTTCTGAGTGACTGTCCCGCGAGCCTTGATCTTGTGCGCGTCGCCCTCTTGTAGCGGCAGACCCAGGTCTTCCGTGCCACCATCATCTTCACTGTTGACGGGTAGAGGTTGCTTGAACGCAAGTTGGAGTGGCGGGAACTGCTCGCTGGTGCCGCTTGCGAACGTCGCACCCGTGCGCGTGACATTTTCCAGTGCGTGGGCCACGAGACGCAGCTTTGCCTCGCTTTCCAGCGACGGAGAGGTTGCCACCGCGTCGGAACTGCGCTTGAGACTCATCGCCCGACGGTCCGGTCAGCGGGTTCTGCGCTTGTTGCCGTCTTGGTGGCCGGGAGGCGAAATCGATTGTCCGATCTCGTCTCGCTGTTGCCCTCCGGTATTGTGGCACGATGCTGACCCACACTCGTGGGCACAACTCACTTCGCAGTCAGGTGAACCCACGAGTGATGGTCGATAGACATCGAAGAGATCAGGCACAGCTTGTTGGAGAGCTCGTTCTGACAATGGGAGCCAGCGGCTCCTGCAATGATGACGGCAACTACGCGCGCGAGGGCCGGTTGAGCGTGGTGCCGGGGTGCTGAAATCCATAATATAGCGCTCCAATGTTGTTCTGATCGCTGGGGTGGCGTTTTCATCCTCCATCAAACCAGCGAGCCCATGGGCGGAGGGCTCGTAGTGCCGGCGCGAGAGCTCGCGCCAGCGCTTGACTTTGTCTTCCCATTCGTCGACTGGGCGCTCAGGCTCATGCTCCATCAAACCAGCGAGTACATGGGCGGCGAGGAGGTGCTCTTCGAGAAGACGTCGCACCAGCGCTCGCTCGCGGACAAACGCGTTCGCCTCCTCCACGAGCCGCAGCGTACGGCGTACGCGCATCGACGTGGCATCCAAAAAGTCTTCCCATACGGCGTCAGCGCCGCCCAGCGTGTGCGCGACGAGCACGGCGCGCTCAAGTGTTTCGAGCGTGTTGCGCATGTGCTGGAACTTGGCCTGCGGGGGGAAAGAGCGATGAACGGTGAGCGAGTGTTTGCTGTGGCCGTCCTTGGGAAACAAAGTACCTCTCGGCGCTGCCTTGCCTTGCGGTCGCGCTCGCGCTTCTTGAGGCGATCCCCGCACTCGAGCTTGGCGGCGGTAACGGTGATCATCGTCGCTGGTGTGTGGTTAGTATGAAGTGTCTTGAAGGGCCCTGCAGAGCTTTGCGAGTGAATCCGCAAGGCTGGGAAAGAAGTGGCGCCACATCTCCAGCCTGGGTTCACCACCCGAACCCAAAATGAGCAGAGATCCACCGAACCGTTTGTGGGTGACACAATCAACGTACTTGATGAAAACGATACTTGCAGCGTGCAAATCACGGAATGTTGCTGATTTCAGATACCGTACTGGTCGGTCTTGTTCGAGGCTAGTCAAGAGCTGGAACACGGCGGCGCATCAATATACCCGGGACGTGCTTCCAGGCCGGGTCTTCGCGGACCAGTGCGAACGCTCAACTCGCTATGAGCCCCACGAGGTCGGCCTCGCGTTCCATTGCGTAATACAACAGGCTACCGACCTCCGGCTCTGGCGTTTTAGTGAGTAGCAGCGTGGACACGTCCGCCGACTCGATTGTCACGACTGACGGCGCGTACGCCGCACGGTTGAGTACCTCGTAAATGTGCAAGTACACCGCTTCGTCCGCGAATCGTATGGTCATCTGCGGCTCGTCCGACCGCATGAATGTTTCGAGCTCGAGGCACACGGGGCAGTGCGCCGGGATGGTTACGGAGCGGTAGAGTTCGCTGCGCAGTCGCGTAATGACCGAAGTGAGGCGTTCCCAAATGTGGCGCACTGCCCACTGCAAGAGCTCCGAGCCGGGGTGATCACGAGCAGACACAACGACGCCGCGCGCGACGACGCATACCAGCAACTTGGGGTCGGACACGGACAGGAGCTGTCGCATTCTCTCAGTAGTGGAGGCAAATAGAAGGAGTTCGCAGAACTCGTCATGGCCAACGCTGCGGCGGTTCGTACGGGAGCTGCTTTCGCGCGGTTCGACTGTGACGTCTGTCCAGGGGAACTGCGATAGCAGTGCATCCAGCGCTCAGTCGAATCGTGGATCGTTGTGATGGCAATTGCGCGGAACGACCGAGAGCAGCAGATTCACGCGACAGCTCACCGAGGGGGTACTCAGAATACGCCTGATCACAGCATGTTCGCACTCGTCCCAGCCGAAGTGTTCGGTTGCATCGCCGAGCAAGCGGACTGGTCGATGCAAATTGATCTTTTGCAGCATTTCGATGTAGAGATCGCGATCGCTGAGCTTCACGACGAGTTTGACGAATTCAGCAAACGTGTAGTCAGCCCCAGACGTCACGACCCACGCCGTGCGATAGTAGACGACGCGCCGTGCGTACAGCAGGGCTGCGTCGCGAGACTGGCCTGCGAGTTTCCAGAGTTGGCGGAGTTGGCGGAGAACTTCTCTGATCGGGAGCTTCGCGCCTTGCCTCACCTCAACTGTTGCTGGCTGCACCACGAGCGCTTGGGTCTTGACACAACGAGCTTCTGAGATGTCGCCGTAAAGATGGTGGATGATCCTTTCATCGATCAGTTCGATATATCGATTGTCAACGGCCTTCAGCGGCAGCTGCTCCACCAAGCCCATCGGCGCGACCTCTTGATCGAGCTGCGGGTAAATCGGCGGATACTCCGGTCGCTGGGGCTCGGTCGAAAGTCTGGAGGTGGCCACCCACATGCTTTTATCAGACTCGTCGCGCTTGAACCATGGCTCCCGCAACGTCACGGCCAAGTCGCCGCCTTCGTCATCGTCCCCTTCGCGCTTGGAACACACGACCGACGCGAGATACAACATATATTGGCCGCCGCTCTGCGCACAGAATGCCTCCAGACTGTCTGCGATCATGCGTTCGTCTCCACGGAGCTCGTCAAACGACTGGGCCTTTACAACGTACGCAAAGTGGCGCTCACTTCAAAACTGGTTGATGATGCGATGCGTGTCGGCGCTGATCTTGAGTCGCTTGGCCACTGGCACTGGCACCTCGTCGAAGTAATCAGTGAGAAGCGATTCAACCGCGTGCTGCACCTTCGTGGGCCCAAGGAACAGCGGAGCGTCGATGGACGTGGTCGTGACGAGATCGTAGACGAGACAGAGCGCGGCGCCGCGCTCCACTGGACTCACCACGCGTTCGCAGTGGTTGTAAAACGCCGCGAACGAGATGTCGTAGGTGCACTCGCGCGCGCTGGGCCGCCACGTTGTCGCCTCGACGTCGACCACTTCTTCTCGGTCTTTTTCCAGCCCAGTGCGCTTCTGTTGTTTGGACGCTACAGCTCGAATGACCACGTTACCGCCCTCGAACGCGCCGGGCAGCACGACCACGAGCGTCCCAAACACACCGTTCTCCTCCGCGCCTCTCGCTTGGTCTGGCTCCACCAGCCGCGCGCCTGCCTCCGCGAGCACCAACTTCCGGAGCTTGATCTCCACGGCGGCAGTCGGCGCGATCCCGAGCGTGGCGCGCATCGCCGTCAGCCGCTGCGTGAGAAAGTCCCGCCACCGCGGATTGCGCGTCTCGAGCAACTCGCCGGCCACTTCCCACGCCACCGGTTTCTCTCCGTCCTCTTGGTGTTGCGCAACGCGGCCGCGCGCCTTGATCCTCTGCGCGTCGGCAGCAGCAGCTCCGCCTCGTTTTCTGGTGACCGACCATCGTCGTTGGCTTGGTGTGAAAACGCGATCGCCGGCAGCGGGAACTGCTCGCTCGCGCCGCTGGCGAAGACGGCGCCGCGGCGCGTGACGCTCTCCAGCGCGCGGCGGCGAGTGTTTGTCGCCGGTGCGGTGCATCGGGCTCGACGGCTCGGATCCACTACAGTATCACGGTTGGGAGCCAAATTTGGCGCGACCATTGATCTTCCGAACCAAAACGATATCGATGATGGGAGGTTCTCCTGTGCTCACGGCCATGAACCGAAGCGAGCTAACATTCGAAAACTCGAACGTATACGTTATCAGTGATTCATTTATTATAGCAGTTACATCATATGGTAATATGTATCAATGTGAATGTATTAAATAGCATTGGTATATACCCCAGTAGCATTTACTAGAGGTTTAAGACCAGATCAAGTTAGGACGGAGTCTCCAACGATGGTCCGACATGCTCCCATCATAAAGAATTGGGGAATTTTCATTTCGGTGCCGTTTTTTTGAAATATTTACGTAACAGGGCCGTCCGATTCCTCATTGAGCAACCAGTGGAAACCCTTCAGGAACAGGACAATCCGAGCACCAAGTTCATAGCTAAGCCGTAACTGACACCATAAATGCAGCCATAGTCTCATGCAGAACCAATAGACATTGCATACC
>JAADWV010000312.1:0-39707 GCA_023336295.1 Pythium folliculosum
AAAGGCAAAAGAGATGCTCCCTGCCAGGATCGAACTGGCGACCTTCAGATTATGAGACTGACGCTCTACCAACTGAGCCAAAGGAGCGGCATGCCACCCACTCACCAAACAAACATACAAAAAATAACAAAAATAGCACCTCTATCTACATACGGGTAGAAAGAAATCCACTTTATCACGTCATCGTGCTCGTGAGGCTCTCACCCTGGTCGACATAGCAACAACGTGGATCAACGAGACCGATGCAGCACCGGAGACCGTAGAACAGCTCAAGCGCGTGAGACTTTTCTCAGAGGAGGTTTCCCCATGCTGGATGATATTTGCTCTTTTGGCTCAATCGTCGTTTGTTCGTAGCGGTGGATTCTCGATTTCTGCGGCAAGAACGAACTCAGTGATATTGCGCGTTTAGTTCAAAATTTCCGAGGGTGTTCGAAACAAGCGCGCACGAGCAACTGTGCACAAAGTGAACACCGTTGTAAAATCCATACAAACGTGAAAGATTGTAGGGGTAGGTATCGACCATCCAATCGCACGTTTGATCGATGCTTTCAACCAATAGAAAATGAATGTGTTTCCAGTTAGATTCTCAGTTGCATGAACTGCACACGATCTGGAATTTTAGGCAAAAAGCACAATACGGGGATCGAGATGGCCTTAGCAGCTACCTACCGTGATTTCAGCACCGACGTCTTTGCAATCGTTGCAAGCTCGTTTGGCGCCAGCTACGACGTCAAGATTCTAGCTCGGCACACTCTCTTGGAAATATTTGTCAGCAGAGAAAGAAGATTTTAGCGTGGTGCTTCTCCTTGTTCACGTCAGCGGAAATCACCGGTGTGGTATCGCGATCTATAAAGTCGCCCAATCTGTCTCGGTTTACGTCCCACTCGGCTCAAACTACAGCATACTCACGAACTTTGCGAGGCACAACTTGGCGCCAATCGTCGACCAGGGATTGCGACTCAGAACGGTCAACATGGTCCCCACTCAGACCGACAACTACAACTTCGGTGTCTACGTTCTCCTCTTCTTCGAGTCGGTGGTGTTTGGGAAGGAATTCAAGTACACGAAAGAAGCTTTAACAGAGCAACGGCGCTCGTACATGAAGCGGTGGCTCCTGCACAGATTCAATTGATAGATCAATTTTAGCATTTATTGAGTCCCCATGCGCTCATGCCTCTGTTTGCCTCTGTTTGCCCCTAGTGCTGTGGGGATAGCAACCAACTCACCGCCCAATAATCCACTAGTCCGTTTATCTGGACGCGTATACCTGCCAAACCAGTCCGCTTTCAGTCTGTGCAGTCGGCGTTGATTCGGTCGAGGCACAGACTCAGTCGGTCGCTGAGTTTTCCAAGCCCGTTCCGTGTGGGCTCGCTAGACAGTGGATATGGACAGTGAGAATCTCATTAATCCATTCATTGGCGTCACTGGTTAGATGACGAGGCATCTGGCTACCTTAAGAGAGTCATAGTTACTCCCGCCGTTCACCCGCGCTTGGTTGAATCATTTCACTTTGACATTCAGAGCACTGGGCAGAACTGGCAGGCTGAGATGCAATTCGTGTCAACATCACGTGCCAAGCCACATACATGCACCGCCCCCGCCCGCACACGCACACGATGCTCATCACAAACAAGACACAATTCGCGCGTCATACACGAAACAACAACGAACATGGCCCTACGCAACGGCTCGACGCTTCGTAGCAATCTACCCTGCCTCATTCGACGCTCACGTTGCAATCTAGCGCCTGGGTGGCAGCTACACTGGACGGTCTCCCGCCCTCTCCCAGATCTTCCCGTGACTCGCGATTTTTCGTTCCCGTCACCGTGTTGAAGTGGCCAGTTTGGGATGTATTGGGTACTGATTGCAGTTATATTGTTTTGACCAACCAAGGTTCGCTCGCATGTGTTTTGTCCCGATCTTCCTTGATTGGTGCAAACTACAAAGTTTCTACCAATCAAAACGCTTCTTAAGATTGAAATGATTGGTGGTGTCCTCGAAACGGCACTAAAAGCGTCACCACAGGGAATTGACAAGCAGCGCGATGGCGAAGAAGGCGGCGGCAACGATGCAGAAGGCGGCGGACCGGAAGCGCCAGCGCGAGGAGGAGGAATCGTCCTCCGACGACAGCGAGAAGGAGGAGGTCGACAGCAGCGCGTCGTCCTCGGATTCGGAATCGGAGCCGCAGCAAAAGCCGGGGTCAAAGAAGGCGCCTGCGGCAGTCGTGAGCGATGACGGCAGCGACAGCGATAGCGACGAAGAGGAGGACGACAGCAGCGACGAGGAGACGGAGAACGCGCTGTTTCGCCCCGCGGCTGTGAAGCAAGAAGAGGATGACGATGATGCGTCAAGCAGTGAGGATGAGGAGGACGCCGACGAGCAGGAGGAGGAAGAGCAACCGGGGGTAAAGGAGCCGAAAAAGACCAAGGCCACCAAGGTCGAGGCGTCTGCTGCGAAGTCGAAGAAGAACGACGAGTCCACCGCGCTCAGCAAAGAGCTCGAGGACGAGGTCGCACGCAAGACCGAGGCGACCGTGTACATTGAAGGCATCCCGTACAAGGCCAACGAAAGCGACATCGTGACGCATTTCGCGCCGTGCGGAAACGTCAAGGAGGTGCGCATGCCGCGCTACCAGGACTCGGGCAAGCCGCGCGGGTACGCGCACGTCGTGTTCGACTCGGCGAGTGCCATCCCCAAGGCGCTCAAGCTCGACGGCAAGTATCTCTTCGGACGGTACCTGACTGTGAAGCAGGCCGAGCGCCCGCGCACGCTCGAGACGGCGCTCCAAGAGCAGAAGGCCGTGAAGAAGGCGGTGAAGGGATGCAAAACGGTCTTCGTGAAGCATCTGCCCTACGATGTCGAAGAGGCCGCTGTCAAGGAAGCGCTTGCGAGCTGCGGCACGATTGTCAGCGTGCGTCTGCCCCTGTGGAACCACACTAAGAAGCTCAAGGGCTTTGGATACGTCGAGTTCTCCACCGAGGAAGAGGCTGTTGCGGCTGTGAAGCGCAGCGGCATGAAGATTGGCGACCGAATGGTGATCATCAGTCTCGAGACTGTGGCGAGCGCACCGAAGGCGTCGTTTCGAACGACCGACGGTCGCTTCTGGCGAAAGGGCGAGGAGGCGAAATCGTCGCTCGCAACCAAGCTCACCGAGAAGTCCAAGAAACCCGCGAAGCCGGAGCACAAGTCGAAGAAGCACAAGACCAAGTAGAGATAGGGATCTAAATTATCTCATAATGCACGTCGTCCCATGTAGACACGTAAACAACTGCGCTCTCACAGGGCTTGGAACGCCAGCCTTATCGCTCGTTGGCCGATCGTTCCTCTTGCTCCTCAAGGCTTGTATTCATATGCGAAGATTCAACAAGCGCATAGTTTCTTGGCGATCGTGAGGGCGTAGCCAGCTGGATACATCATCAGCCACATCACGATAGTAATTGCACATAGAGAATGTGCGTTCGGATTCTTTGTATTCACGTCACGAGTAAAAAACTAGATGAGCTCGAGCGGACGTGGGCGACTCAGATATCGGGCATGCGAGGACACTGCCGAGCCTGCCGGTGAAGGACCTCACATCCTGGGTCCATCTCAGCGAAGCGATAAGATCCAACCCTAGTTGCAGCAACCTTCCTTGGACTGCTCGTGCTGCTCGTCGACTCGGAACTTTGTGCCATTGGCCACATCTAATCTGTCGTGTTCGCTTTCAGCCAGTCGCTTCTGGATGTCCACAGCGATCGAACGGAAGGCCTCGTCAATGTTGATGTTGTTCTTGGCGCTGGTCTCGAAAAACTTGATGCCAAACTCGTCCGCGAGCTCTTGGCCTTGCTGTGTCGTCACGACCTACAACACCAATCATACCCGAACGCGTGAGAAGTTGCAGCTTTCCGTCATGGAGTGCCCACCATTCGGACAGATAGGCCGTGTAGCAACGTACACGCTCAGACGGGTCCACATCGCTCTTGTTGCCGATGAGGATTTTGTTGACGTTCGAGGACGCGTTCTGTCGGATCTGGGTCATCCAGTTGCGGATGTCTGCACAACGAACTCGCTCAGTCAGTCCAACAACAGCATGGAGCGCGTGCATTTGGATAGCACGTACTCTGGAACGAGTGGTCATCCGTGACATCGTACACCAGCAGGATGCCCATCGCGCCGCGGTAGTAGGCTGAGCGGATCCCGACCAAATTGGAACAGCGCGTCAGTATAGTAGGCACTCCAACTCGGTGGCACACGCCGGACGTCGGCTTTACGCACCGGTCGTGATCGTGCGGAAGCGCTCCTGGCCTGCGGTGTCCCAGATCTGTAGCTTTATCCGCTTGCCGTCGACGTCAATCGTCTTGACCTTGAAATCAATGCTATCCCGAGAGACACACAACCGATGAGTTCCGCCCAGCGCACCAAACCGCCGCCGTTTCCGTACGCAGACGCACCCGATGGTCGTGATGAAGGACGTCGTGAACGAGTCGTCCGAGTAGCGCAGCAGCACGCAGCTCTTGCCCACGCCTATATCCCCCCCACAACACAAGAACCCAACGCCTTCAGTTTTCGGGCCACTTCCTGTCTCGAGCCACACGCACGCACGCACGCACCGCTGTCGCCGATGAGCAGGAGCTTGATGAGCAGATCGTACTTGCTGCTGTGGACCACCATGACACTGGCGCGCCGAGTGCTGCTAGGCCGAGGAAGAGAGACGAAGAGAGATGGAGAGAACGCTCCGGGGCGTCGCTTGTTGCCTTGTTGGGGTGGAATTCCCGTTCCCCCGACGACACGGAGAGCGCCGTGTTCTTTCCGTGGACTGATACGAACCTTGTTCGCAGTGGCACGACCACTGCAACAGTTCTTATCACATTGTTTTCGACACTGTTTTCGACACGTCGAAATTGAGGTTTAGCGACAGCTGAGCGTGTCGAAAATGAACCGCCCCTGACGACTGGGTCCCACGCAATGGAGCCACTTGGAGATATCAAGCGAAGGAAGAAGGGAACAATGGCGACGAGCGACGACGAGCTGGCGTGCGACGTGGAGGTCGAGAACGAGGTCGAGAGCTGGGACGACTGGGTCGACGACGGCGGCGACGCGCCGGCGTTCCGCTGCCTCTTCTGCGACGCCTCGTTCGCCGCGGAGGCGCCGCTCCACGCGCACCTCGCGGAGCGCTACGGCGGCTTCTCGCTGCGCGCGCTCATCGCGACCCACCAGCTCGACATGTACGCGACGATCCGCCTGGTCAACTTCCTTCGCAAGTCGCACGCGCGCGGGCTGGCGGTCGACGCGATCGTCGCGAAGATCGCCGCCGAGGGCGCTGCGGCGTTCAGCGACGACGAGTACTTGCAGCCGGTGCTCCAGGACGACCCGCTGCTCTACTGCCTCGAGTGCGCCGACAGCGACGATGACGATGATGACGATGATGACGACGAGCTGGACCCGGAGCGCGAGGAGAAGCGCAGCGAGGCGCCTGTCTCCACGGCCAAGGCCGCGGCGGCCGCGCCCGTGTCGGTGGAGCAGTTGCAGCGCGAGAACGACGAGCTCAAGCAGCAGCTACTCAAGTACACGCGGGTCATGCGCGACTTTGTGGCCGACGACGAGAGCGACGAGGCTGCGGCCGCTGCCGCCGCGGCGAAGCCCAAGCCGGCCGACAACGACACGTACTACTTCGACTCGTACTCGCACGTGGGCATCCACCGCGAGATGATCACGGACCGCATCCGCACAGACGCGTACCGCAACGCGATCCTCAACAACCCGGAGCTCTTCAAGGGCAAGGTCGTGCTGGACGTGGGCTGCGGCACGGGTATTCTCAGCATGTTCGCCGCCAAGGCGGGCGCCGCGCGCGTGATCGGCATCGACCGCAGCGAGATGGGCACGGTCGCGCGCCAGATCGTGCAGGACAACGGGCTCGAGGACGTTGTGACTATCGTCAAGGGCAAGGTCGAGGAGCTCGAGCTCCCGGCGGGTATCGACAAGGTCGATGTGATTATCTCCGAGTGGATGGGGTACTGCCTGCTGTACGAGTCGATGCTCGACACGGTGCTCTTTGCGCGCGACAAGTGGCTCGCGCCTGGCGGCTACTTGTTCCCGGACAAGTGCTCGATGCACATCCAGGGTGTGTACGACTCGCAGCAGCGCGTCGAGTTCTGGGACGATGTCTACGGCTTCAACATGAACGCTATCAAGTCCAAGATCAGCATCCGCGACGGCTTTGTGGAGGACGTGCCCCCGCAGGACGTGATCACGGACCGCGCGCTGCTCAAGAACATTGACATTGACCACGTGACGTACGAGCAGCTGGACTACCGCTCGGACTTCACACTGCGTGTGACCAAGACCAGCACGATGTACGGGTTTGTGTCGAGCTTCGACATCGGCTTTGAGCGCGGCTGCGCCAAGCCCGAATACTTCACGACGGGCGTGGAGGGCACGCCGACGCACTGGCACCAGGTGTTCTTCCACGTCGAGCAGCCGTTCGCTGTGACGGAGGGTGATGAGCTGCAGGGCAAGTGGTGGGTGCGCCGCAACGCCGTGAACCCGCGCTACTTGGACGTCGAGATCGAGTGGAAGAAGGCAGAGGACGCGGCTTACACGAAGCAGGCGTTCCGCATCCATGACTAGGACAAAAAATCAAATCTCACTTCACGGTTCTCCTTCATAGATGGCTCTAGCTTGCTTGAAATTGCTTACCCCATCTTCGCTCGACGTACTCTAATCCTTGAGACAGCGGCTATGTGCTGCCGCCATTGACCGTCTGGGTTTGCTGGTGCTTGACACGCGCAATGATGTCCTTCACGAGAACAGACATCGCGCTGATTTTTGCAAACTCAGGGCCGTTCGGTGGCATCAACGACAAGCACCGCAGCAAGATCATGCTAGTACCCGTGAGCGACGGCGCCTTGTCTAATTTTTCGACTTGTTTGTCCGCGATGAACGGAGGGAGCTTCTCGGCGACGATCCACATGAACAAATCGGCGGGTAAAATGCTCATGATCATGGCGTAATCCACCTCAGCCTTCATGCGCTGCAGGATCAACGAGAGTCGAGCACGGGCAATGGAGCCTAGCTGAGGCACCAGGCGTTCCGGCTGCTTCATCTTCTCAAAAGCAAAGTCCGCTAGCTCGTCCTTGCCATTTTGGTAAAGGAAAATGACGTATTCCTCACGAATCAGCTCCGTCGGTAAGTTGAAAGATTCGGCCAACGCAAATCCGAGATCATTGTCGTAATGGAGGAGCTCCCGCAAAAACTGAGTGCGCTCTTTGTCAAGAGCACGCTTGTCAGCAGCACTCGAACTGCGAGTGGGTCGATTGGAATCCGCCATGAACGATTCTGCACGGCACAAATCTCGGCCCTTGTCTGGGAATAACTTGGTGATCGATACAGGGGTCACCGAGGTCGCGGCAAACGAGTCGAGCAGAAGAATTAAGCTCAAGTGGTCACCAAGTCGAGACGAAGCCACTCGGTCAACAGGAAACGCGACAAGAGATTTCATGAGAGCTGACGATGCATAGGAGGGCGGCCACTTGCGATCAAATACACGGCGAAGCTCGCGAACGGGCGAGCCCCAACGTTTCCGAGACGTCAAATCTTCCATCACTGCAGCTGCTGGTCCTTCGTCTTCTTGATCACCGTCATCACGTTCAGAGCTTTCACTGTCATCTTCCTCCATTTGTTGAATTTGTCCGTCTCCGATGTCGCCGTTGAGATGCACTTGATCGCTCGTCTCAAACTCCCTCAGCGCAACAATGAGCACACTCAGTAGCCCATGGATGATGGAGAAAAATCGTCTGGCGATCTGCGGCTGTAGACCTCGCTGCGGCTTGCGACCAGCTGCACTCTCTTCCCAAAAGCTGATCAGAGTCACGACATGAACACGAATATATCGCTCCCAGATGTGAATGCCCATCGCCACCTTGAGTCTGCTCGAAGAGAGTGCTTTGACCTCGTTGATAGCATCCTCCAGCTGGTGCATGTCAGATCGCTCAGCGTTCCATGCAGCGCAAAGGAGGCTTGCTCTGAAGCAGAAGAGAGTATCCCTATCTGCGAACTGGGGAAAGCATCTCAGTACGCTAACCCAACTCTTCATTTGAGCCGCCGTGCGACAGTGCTCGAGTGAAGCGACCCATGGATCATAGGCTGTGATCTCACTGCTCGCTGAAGTCCCATCATCACTTGTCTGCGTGAGTTTAGCCTGAAGGTTGTCGTCTTCGAGGTCATACCCTTCATTCAGCTGCATCAGCGCGACTAACCGAACGACCTCGTCCACTGTCTCCACACCTTCAACGGAAGTCTTGCCTAACCGACCGAGTCGGAGAGCGAGATGTACAGCCTTAGCGAGGCAATCTTGCAGGATATACCAACGAAGACCACCGTCAACACTGCTGTGCTTCCCGAGTGTTGACTCTTCCACTGCTTTTGATTGCTGCTGCTCGCCCCACCGACACTGTTCTGACAGAATGAATGCGTGAACGAGTCGTTGTGATCGAACACAAGACCGGAAAATTTGGCCCAGTGAGGTTGGACAAGAAGAAAGCCGTCGCTTGTTGGTCGGCTCTACGCTCTCATCTTCGTCGCGATCGTTTTCTTCCATGTCGCCTTCAAAATCAGGCTTACCGATGTACGGCGTTATCCACCTTTGGAACGCACACGAGAGACTTGGCGGTGGGATGGTGAGTATTGATCCGATTGGGAGCGAGAAGTACCACTCAATGAAGAGAAGCGTGTGAGTCTCTGGTGTCACAAATATTGACGCGTGCAGTTGCTGAAGCTCTTGAACTGCAAACACGTTTGATAAGACTGGAGTGAAGAGGAATGCCATCAGCGTCGCCAGTTGCGGCTGCCGTATGCTTGATCGAAACACTGGTACGTTCAACAATCGAAGCGCTTTCCGAAGAAAGTCTTCGGCCCTTTCGGTTTGCTCGTAGAGAGCCACGATGTCACGACGTCTTGGGAGTTCCGCATCAGTGAACGGCATGGAGAAATACTCCATGAACTCCCACCACGTAAGCTCAGCAGCTCGTACACTTGCCTGTCGAGAACTCTCGTTGTTGTCTTCACTCCAACTATGTCCAGCACGGCGATACAGCTCGAGCCAGGGAACCAGCCGCGAGCGCGAAATTCCAGTCTCATCGTCGGGCGCCACGTATTTCACCAACATAGCTGATGTGTCCTTGATTGCGCTCTGCAAAACATGCCTAGCGCGTAGATATTCCTACGATGTTCATCACATCGGTTAGATGGTCATATAGTATCCGCAAATCCACTGCGCAGACCAACCGTCTGCAGGCCGACGTAGGCAGACAATATCCGATGTCGCCACTGAAGTTGCCATAGCAAAGACAGTTCTGTTCCAGTTGGAGATCGAGACGCCATACCAGTGCGGATTCCCTGTTGCATATGGAGAACATATAATGAGCAACCAAACTAACCACCTTTGTTAGCGAGCGAGTCACGCACCGGTTGCAATTGTTCAAAAACCTTGAGAACAAACGACGCACTTAGCGAAGTCATGTCAGGATTAAGTAGCACATCCAAAAGCGCCTGGACCGAAGTAGTTGATGCCAGGTTTGCAATATCACTGAGAACAGAATCGATCGAGTCCTGTTCAAGCGTGTGAGAAGCATCGGCCCGTTTCTTCTTCACGTACGCTTGAATCGCGCCAATAATTTGGTGCAGCACGAAGTTTTCTTCCTGCAGTTTGTTTTGAGTGAAGTACTTGACCAAAATCGGGACACTTGGCGCTTCAGACTTCACTTCGATCAACTCTATCAAGCCGTTCTCGCCTCCCGACAAGACGACACACCTTGTGCGCTGCTGTTGGGAGTCAACATGAGTAAACAAACGTGCGTTATTGCCGACCGCGAAGCTGAATACTCGCGGGCCGTAACGGGTGCGCCAGACTTCGACAATTCCTCGCTGAGCTGAGTAGATCACTAAGTAAAGACCGCGCGATCGTCGCTTGCCTTCAGTGCCGTGCATCCAACCGACTTGCGCATAACGATAACCTTTCCACATGCGAATAATCGACATGCGGCTAGTGTCCACGAGGAGGATTCGGCCAAGTGTATCACTGATTGCAGCAAGACGGCCGGTAGGACTCAAGACGAGCGTGCGAGCTCGCCGTCTCGGATCCTCCGTAATTGCTCGCATGCTACCTACCGGTGCAGCAACATGCTCAGCTGCAGCATCGACCGCACGCATTTCTCCTGAGGCGTTGGCGTCTCCGAGGGGGGTTCCTTCGTTGGGAGTTGAGCCATTAGACCAGCCCCAGCTCTTGGCAAACGTCCACACCGCCCCAGCAGCACGCGAGGCTATAGCCGTGGCAATGTGGGCCAGATGAATGATCGAGTTCTGATCGTTGCCCGCATGATAAAAGGAGAGAAACGGGCCGGTTCCAACACTCACAACCGTGTGAACGCCCAGCCGAGGATGGGACTGGAAGATCGTCGGCCGCGATGGGCCGCATGGGGCCACTGCCGTGATATCACTTTGGTCGCGCAGCGCATATTTGCGGAATTTGTTCGCTTGGGCGGGGCCTACAAGTTATTGTCGACCGATTAGATTTGGCTCGGTGAAAATCTACCCGGCGGTTGAGATGCAACAACACGTACCGTAGACCGCAGCTCGAATGCGCACCAGTAATTCCTGGATCTGTACGATTGCAACCGTGGCGTCGTCGTACAAGACCCAGAGTTCACCTCCATTTGAGGACGACGATGATGACGTCGACCCGTCGGACTGTGCCTCACTCGCTTGCACATCGACCTCTCGGACAGTGTTCGCGGCAACTTTGGTCGAGACACTCGGGCTGATGTCGAGCTTGAGAATGCCAGCATGGTGGAATTTCTGCCATACAACAACGATCCTCCTGATTAGCGCTGATCGTTCGGTTATCGATCAACCAGACATGGATGCACCCGTACCTGCGCGTATTGCAGTCGCCCTTCGCGGTGGAAAATGCGCAGCACGCCAGAGGAATAGCTCACGGCGAAGCGCTCGCTGTCGACCCATTTGACATCCGTGACCAGCTCATCGTCCTCCAGTGCGAGCTCCTCACTGCCAGCGAGCAGCGTCAACTCGGCCTCGGGTTTCCCGGGGTCACTTCCGTGCGCGCCATCTCTGCTGCCGGCGCACAGCTGCGCCGTGTACAGCGCCGTCTCGACGCCGATGAGCAGCGTCGCGTCCATCGCGACGTCCATCTTGGCGCGCGGGTCCTGGAACACGTCGACGCGGCCGTCGTCCTGGTCGAGCAGCGGCGAGCAGTCCACCTGGTAGATGCACGCGAGCGCGTCCGCCGGATCGCTGTCCTCCGCGCTCGAAACAGCAGCGTTCTGCGGGGCCGCGGTAGGCACATCAACAGGCGCGCCGCTCACGTCCAGCGGGTCCCCCAGCGCGCCGAACAGCGCGTCCAGCGACGCCGACGCGTCGGCTGCTGTCGCCATGATTGCCGTTCCTCCCGTGCGGTTCTAGGTTGACCCAAAGTGAAGTCGAGGAAGAACAAAGTTCGGAGGAGGAAGAGTACTGTGGATACTATTATAAAGTACGATAGCGTAAAATAGTAGTCGTATTTAGGGAGGTGTCACACAGTACTCTTTGACTTGGATGCTGCATGAGGACGACCAAAGAGCGATGGATGTGTAATCTAGGACGATGAACGGAACGGCCCGAGAGGAGCCAACGGCCCAAAGGGCACGGCGGTCTATGGTGGAGCATCGAGATTTGGATGGCGTTCGCCAAACCAAGGGCGGTATAGCGCATACGTGTTTCGATAATTTCCTCCCAATGCCCCCCGTGTTTAGCGGAGTCGCTTGCCACGATGGCACACCGTCGTGGCTGTCACCATGGCCATCGCTTTGTGGAGAACTGCAGTGTCGTACCCACCCACAGTAAGTCGCTCAAGTGCTGTTGGCGCCAGGAGAACGCGCCCACTAAAACGTCATCTAAGCCACACACGAGGTGGGTGAACGAGCGTGCGGCTGACCAGATCGGAAACTCTCCGCGCGCTCGCCCAGAACCCACACCAAAAGCAGGGTTCACAAGGCGATCGTACTGTACGTTGCAGTGAGCGAGTGTTTACGGTACGTATCACCACTCCCAACCTAAATTCGATTTATCCAATATAAGTAGTGTAGGAAACACACAGTCCATGGTAGTCGATAATCAACTTGTATAAGATGCAAATAGCTCGACCTGTGGGAAACGAAATCGAATCCATGGTGCTCGGGGGAAGAAAGCGCTCTCCCCCCATCTCCAGCGAACGGCACTTGAGAGAGAGAGAGAAAGAGCGAGAGAGAGAGAGAGACTATCGTGGCGTGCGCTCTTCCGCGGCACCAGTTAGCGGACTTCCGTCGTCCCTACCACTACGAAACTTGACGCGGCGCGGCGCGCACCAGCCCAGCGGACCTATGACGCGACAAATGAGGACCGGTCGACGAGAGACTGCGGCCGCGGCGCTTCTGTTGGCGCTGATCACTCCGCAAGTGAAGGCAGAGGGCGGCGGGCTCTCGCCCACGGCCGTCGGCGTGCTCATCGTGGGCAGCGTGGTCGTGCTGGCGCTGCTGGCCATCCTCGCGTGGTTCTTGCGGCGCTCGAACCCGAAGAGCGGGCTGCCACAAGTCGCGGTGGCCGCCGGAACGGCCACGGCCGGCCGTGGCGACACGTCCCCGGCGTTCTTCATGACGGCATTCTCGCCGCCGTCGTCCTCGTACGGGAAGAACGCGGACTCGTACAACGGCGTTAACATCGATGCGCGCGCGAACCGCGAGGGCAACAACCCGCAGATGAAGGCGCTGACGGCGGCACCGTACGCGGCCCACGGCCGTGCGGGCCGCATGACCGGCGGCGAGCCGCTGCTGTACAACCGAGAGGCCACCACGACGCTTCGCATCAACGACAGCACGCGCAGCTACCTGTACGAGCCCACGACGTCGCCCGACCGCGCCGTGGACGTGACACCCAAGATCTTCAGTTCCAAGAACTCGGTGGATTTCACGTACGCCGACACGGACCGCTCGAACCTGGACCACGTCAACTCGACGCCGACGGCGCTGCGCGAGTTCAGCGACCTCCACGACTCCAGCCGCTCGAACGACACCAACCCGTACGGCTTCGTGGTCGAGTCCAACAACTCTTCGCGCGTCTTCAGCGTCGGCGACGCCGACGATGGCTCGTCGCGCTCGTCGCGGCTCTTGTTCGACGACGACTCGAGCAGGTCCTCACGGCCGTACAGTGACACGTCGGCCCGCACGACCGTGTACAACGAAGAGATCGCGACTAACATCCTCAACACGCAGGAGCGACGCAACATCAAGGTTGAGCTGTGAGCCTGGGAAGCGCCCGCCGCAACACGCCTTTATTTATTCCGTCGTTCATCACCACACGGCTCACGCCCATCGGGACTCGCCCGTGGACGCGTTAGAGTAGTAATACTGCCCCGAATTCTCGTCGTACTGCGTCGTCCACTCCTCTCCTCCTCCTCCTACGGACGCAGCACTCCCCGCAACCGAGTTTACAGGCGTTGCCGACCCGCCTCCTCCACCCGAGTAATACGACGCCGCTGTGCCGTACGGATCGGTCGCGTACGGGTCCGCGTACGTGTACGCCTCCTCCGTCGTCAGCTCTGTGACATACTGGTAGTCGGCGGACCGCATGAACTCGTCATACGTCTGCGCGTTCTCCTCCGCCGCGGCCTGCGCGGCTTGCTGCGCGAGCTGCTGCTTCTTTTGCCTGCGGAACGCCGCCATGTCGGTCCACTGATGGCTCACTTTGTTGCCCTTGGCGTGGATGATCGTGAAACAGCCGAGGCAGTACGGGTCCTGGCACTCGCCGCACCAGCGCGTGGCCTTCATCTTCTCGCACTCGATGCACCGCATCGTGCCGATCGCCTTCCACGTGTGCTTCTCGCGCTTGGCCGAGTTGTGCAGCTTCTGGTAGCACGCGTCGCAGTAGACGTCTTCGCACTGGTCGCACTTGCGCAGCGCGTCCTCCTCCTCGCACTCGACGCACTGGCGGTCCTCATCGTCGTCGTCTTCGTCGCCGTGATGATGGTAGTGGTGATGCGCTTCGTCTTTGTGGTCGCTGTCATCCGTGACACTTGGGCTTGCGTCGTCACCAGGCTTCTTGCGGTTCGGGAACGCAAGCGACGGATCCCCTAGCTCCCCATCGGCCGGGTTCTCAATGATCTTGCCGCTCTGCAGCACCAGCAGCCCATCGGCTTTCGTGTACCCCGTGGGCGGCGGTGCCCAGATGGCCGCACCGGTCTGGGTATTGAAGTAGAACCACTGGGACGTGTCTTCGCTCCAGTACTCCACCCACACGCGAGCGAGTTGGACCATCCCGTACAAGCGCTGCTCTTTCTTGCGCGCGACCAGGAAGCGCGCCTGGCGACAGCGCACCGCCGTCTGGATCTTTATCGCGGCGCGGCGACGCATCTTGTTCTTCTCGCGCAGCGCGATCAGCTTGAGCTCCGTGCCCAACCGAGAGCGGTGGCCACGGTACACTTTTTGAATCTTGGTCGCCGCTGCGTTTTGCAAGGCCAGCTCGTTCTTGCGCTGCTCGCGCAGACGCACAAGCAGTCGACGCGCGAGCATCCCGCGAGCGACCTTCTGGATGCGCGTGGCGGCCTTGCCGCGGTACCGCTCGATCTGCTGCCGCAGGAACTTGGCGCGCCCCAGCCGTCCTCGGTACCTCCGCTGGATGAGGATCGCAGCCGTGGTGACTTTCTGTTGACGTCGTCTCGCTGCGATGTCACGACGCGCCTTACGACCGCGGTAGAGCGCCTGGATGCGACTCGCGGCACGGTAACGACGCCGGTCTGCTGCACGCTGCCGCAGTTGTTGGCGAGCGAGGAACCCACGCCCGAGCGCTTGCATGCGGGCCGCGGCGGCTTCGCGTCGCGCGTGGAGCCGCTTCAAGCGGAAGAACTTGCGTACGATGCTGCCGCGAAAGAGCCGCTGGATCTTGGACGCTGCTGCGGACTCGAGCGCAAACCGCTTCTGCATGCGAATGAGTCGCGCGAACATACGCCCGCGGTAGCCGCGCACGGCGCGCTGGATCACACGGATCGCGTCCAGCTCGAGCTTCGCACGCTCGAGTGCCTTGACGTGGACGATGTCAGACCACCACTTGGCCCACGCCTGGCGCAGCTTGCGGTGGGTCCAGTTAAGCAGGAACAGGTCGAGCTTCTTGCTGCCTTTGTACATGAGGTACGCCTGCAGCTTCTCTTGCTGCTTCTCGTAGGCCACCGCCTGCTTCCAGCGCGCGAACGCGACACCCTGGAAGTTGTACAGCAACCTTCGGAAGATGTTTTCGACTTTTTCTCGGCCCCATCGCTTGAAATACAACTACAACGAATGACAAACCATAAGACCATGTTCCCAGCGCCACGCTCACCGCAAGCTGCATTGCGTACCGATGTGCGCAGTTCTGATGCGGGGCAGATCTTCTGTGCCGAGAAAATGTCCTCTTTGACGAGGCGAGTGAGGTGCTGAACGCTGTACAGTGCGGACTCGAGTTCTTTTCGCAGAGCGTCGCCTCGGTCGCCCGATGCCGTCGGCGTCTTTGTGTGTTGTGCCGACGCACTCTTTGATTGCACTCTCTTGGCACCGACTCGCGTGCGCTGCTTTGCCGAGGCCTTCTCCCCGGCAAGCCCAGGCAGCTTGGGAACAAATCCTTTAGCTTTGCCAAACGTCAAATCGCGTGTCGATCTTGGCACAGCGTGGCCATTGAGCTCAGCCTCGAGCATCTCAATCTCCTCGAGCGAGAGCCCAAGCGTCTCGCTGGCTTGCTTGCGGTCACGGTCTTCTTCAACGGTCTCGACTTCCTTGACCACCATGGCAGCCGCTGTGGCGTTGACGTTCACTGTCGGCAAGCGGAAGATCGGCAAGACGTGCTGCTTCGGCGATTGGATTGGTGAGCTATTGGACGTTATGTCGAGCCCAACCTCGAACGCGGTTTCTGCTGCTGTAGTCAAAATCGGCAGCACGTCTAGATTCGTTCGGATGCGCGGCAGCGATGGCTCGCGGTTGAGACTTGGCGGGCCGTTCTTGGCGGAGGGCTCGACTGCCACGCGGACTTTTTTGTGCGGCAGGAACCGCTTTGAGCGCTGGCTTGAGCTGAGCGACATGGTCCGCGTGCGCATGATGGACTTGACCTCGCCATCGCGCTCCTGGCTAGCCGATTCGGGCCGCGCCGAGTGCTGCCCCTTCGGCACGAGGAAGAGCTGCGTGAGCTGCTCGACGCTCGGCGGCCCACGCCGGAGCAGCGTCTGCGCGACCTCCGGCTCGTCGCGCTGTAGCTCCGCGAGCTTGACGCGCCACTCCGCCTGTAGCTTGGACCGCGTGCGCTCGAGCTCCTCTAGTAGCCGCAGTTCATGGTTGGTGAGTCGATGGAGCACATCCGAGTGGGGCGTTAGCGTTTCCTGCGGCTGCTGCTCTTCCTGGGCCGCCGCCACTTGCTTGCCATTGTTTGCACGCGCCGCAAACGAGCTATTCGCAACGGGCGGCTTGCCGCCGCCAGCGAGATTCCCACCGAAGAGCAGCATGCACGACAATGGTGAAAGCCCGGCTGTTGCTTCGAGCAGGTGAGTTCGGCGGCTGATACGGCATCGAGCGAGTCGGGGTATATCCAAAATAGAGCCTCCGGTTCAGCTGATTGTAGCGTGAAACTGCTATGCATGCTTCATGCGCACACCCCGACGCTAATGCGATGCGCTTCCACGACGATGACATCGACCACGCGAACTCATAACCACACACACGAGGCGACGCGTTTCCTACCCAAAGAATAAACCGTCTATTTTGCATACAGCATTGTTGCGAGTGTTGTGTTGCTAGTGTCGCACCGACCTTACTCACAGGCGAAAGTGCACGAGCACGAACGTCGCGGCGACACTGAGCAGCACGTGCGAGAGCGCGTTGTGGTTGAACTTGTGGTTGCTGGGGCTCACGATGAGCCCCTGCACGAGTCCGCTGCTGAGCTTGAGCACGTACACGAGCAGCTCGTTGGTCGAGTGGCCCCACTCCCAGCTGAGCGTCATGAGGCTCGTGATCGCGCCAAAGACCATGGCCGGCATAAAGCCGACCATGAGGAAGAGCACGTTCATGTTGACGCTGGCCCAGATCGCGAGCGCGAGGTAGCACGCACCGGCGCAGCCGATGAGCGTGTAGGCCCAGGCCTCGCTCAGGTGGCGGCTCGCGGCGAGCGAGAGCAGCGCAAAGTTGTTGAGGATCGAGGTCATGAGCACGATGCGCCACATGACCTCGATGATGCGGTCCACGGTCTTGCGGTTGAGGTTCACGCCGAACACGCGCGCGGTCTTGACGAGGCTCTTCTTCTTCTCGTCGCCGATGCCACGGAGCGCCTCGAACGCCACGTGGTGGAGCAGCCCGCCGAACGCGGCCGAGGTGCCGAGCGCGACAAAATAGATGAGGTACCACGGGTTGTCGTTGTCGCTCGCGTACAGCGTGATGTACGCCGCGAAGCCAAAGCACTGCACCGCGAGCAGGTAGTCCGTGATGAAGCACGCGGGCTGCGCGTCCCACTCCTCGCCCATCTGGTCCTTGTACGCCCAGAGCGACCACTTCTCAAACTCCTCGACCACGACGTCGCGGCAGTGCTCCGCGCGCTTCTCGAGCTTCTCAAACTCCTCCACCACGACGTCGCGGCAGTGCTCGGCCTGCTTCTCGAGCTTCTCGAAGCCCTCGGCCACGACGGCCGCGACCGACCGCCGGCTCCCGGCGGAGGAGGAGGTGTCCGCGGAGGAGGGGAGCTTGCGCTGGCGCACGGAGGAGGCGGAGGCGGCGGCGGAGGAGGAGGAGGGCGCCGTCATGTTTGTGGCCGTCAACGCCTGAGTGATAGATTGTGCGAGTGCGGGCGGTCGGGCGGGTCGGGTCGAGGTGGTCGGAGCCGGTGGTTTCTTTCTGGGTCTCTTTTTTGGGTTTTCGTTCTGTGTGGTTCGCGTGCTTTTTTTAGTGGCCGGTGTGGCGATCGAGCAAAGGTCCCACGGTGATCGATAAAGTGGGCTGAATCTCCGTGGTTTGAGCCAATCAAATGGAGTATGTACTATATTCAATCAATGGGAAGGGTTGTATGGTGGAGATGGGTTCGTTTGGTGAGTATTCGGACCAATCACACGTGCGTAACCCACGCCATGGTGATGGCGCCTGCGTCAACATCCATTGAAAGAGCTCCGCACACAATTGCCAGCAGCAATCGAACAAAGCGAAGCCGCCAACGGCGGATTCGAACACGGCGCCAGATTCGACGGGCGGGCCTTTGCGCCATTATGCCATTCGGAATCTTGGCGATTCAGCCGCCGCTTGAGTAGGTACTGTAGCGAGCATAGTGGGCCCGCTTGGCTGGACCTCCCCACCGAGGTGATCCCCATTTGAAAATGGGTGTTGAAATGGATTTCCACACCATGGAAAATGGCTTTCAAACGGCTTCCCAGCGATAATAATAACGATCAAAAACGGTCAACTCATATTCACGCACGCGGTACTTCTTTCTTCTCCCCTCCACGTTCAAACCTGTGGACCCTGGGAGAGGAGGGATGGCTATTAAATGTCTGCTTCCTGCTCGTCGCCCGAGTCCTCGGGCGGCGGGTTCTTGCTTTGCTGCTGCCGCCGCTTGCGGCCGGTGCTTCGAAAGGGCTTTTTCCAGCGCGGCCGGAAGGGCACGGGCGACGGCGTGCGCGTGTGCACGGCCGGCGGGGAGCCCAGTACCAGGGACTCGAGCGGCACGAAGCAGTCGTTCGCTGGCGTGCTGGCGATCAGGTCCGGGTCCTGGATCGCGGCGATGAGGATCGCGCTGGACGACGGCGTGATGGGCGAGGCCGACGAGCGCTCGTCCCACCGCGCGACGTCGTGGCGGAAGTCTGCGACCGTGCGGTCCGTCAGCGTCGTCGGCGTCGAGCATGGCGTGGACTGGCGGCTCGAGTCGCGCAGGATCGCGATCGCGTTCGCGTCGTCCCCTCCGCGCAGCGACACGGGCAGCATGTCGTCGATCGCGTACAGCTCGGTCCAGTCGGACGACCGCGTGCGCAGGTTCGAGCCGCGCACGCAGTAGTTGCTGCGCTTGGTCGACGACAGGTCGCTGTCGTTGCCCTTGCGCGCGCACAGGAGTGGCCGGCTGTAGCGTCTCAAGTACACCGCGACGACTAGCAGCAGCACGACGAGGAACGCGCCCACGGCGCTCAGCACGATGACCTGGCTCTTGGACATGACGTGGGACAGGGATGACTTGGTTGTGGCCGTCGCATCCCCCGCTACGGGTTCTCGGTCGGTGCCGTTGCCTTGCACCGAGACGTCGCCGCCGCGTTCCGTGGCCGCGGCAGCAGCGACCTCGATAGTCATGAATACGGCAAAGTCGTAACGAGTATCGGTCGTTGGCCCCGGTACGATGATGTGTGCGAGCAGGATGTGCTTGCCTGGCGTCGTGAAGGTGATGTCGCGCGTGGAGAACGCCACGGGCGTGGTCGCCGTGGTGCTGAGGTTGCCGACCTGGTTTGTCGACGCGTTCGTGTCGGTCTCGCCTTGCCGGTACGCGTCGCAGCGCGAGCCAAAGTGGCACGTGTGGACATTCGAGTGGATGATCGTGGCGCGCTGCCGCGTGCGCTTGTCGAGAAGCGCCGGCGCGTCCTTGACAGGGAACAGTGCGCTGTCGGCCGCCGGGGCTGGCGCGACGGTCCAGCTCAACGCCACGCTCTGGCCGACCGTCACGGGTTGTGACGCATCGTCAACCGCGATGTGGAGGTTGAGTGGGCACTCGGAGTTGGCGCCGTGGACGAAGATGAGATCGTCGGAAACGTCGGAGCTCGACACGTTCGCGCGCGCGCCCCAGCAGTACGTCGTCTTGCCATCGTACACGTAGTCGCTCGCCAGCAGTCGTAACCTCGCGGCTTCGACACCGCGGCCGGTCCACATGACGAGGGCAGCGGCCACCGCCACCCACCATCGCCCACTGCCCCTCAGGCGCGTGGCAGGCATCGCTGTCTGCTTCTTCAGACGTCTGCGTGTGGGTATACGCGTGGGGAAATAGCCGCGTCCGTGCCACGCGACGCGATCGCAAAGTGGCAACTCGCTGCGGACTCGGGCGCGTCGAGTGTCCGGTTTTGCGCCGGTGCGTGTCGAGGAGACGGCAAAGGCGAGGTTGTGCGCCGCAACCGAGACGCCTGGTTATCTCTTCCGTTTCTTTCTGTCCGCCCTCGCTTTTCCCAACCGCGCACGGGTCTCACCACACACACTCTCTGTCCGATGCGACGCCGCAGGGCAACTGGTCGGAGGGTCCGCGCGCTCGCTTGACGCGTCGGGGGCGCTGCTGTGGTTCTTCGGAAAGAAAACCCTGTTCGAGACGCGCGAGTCGCGCGTGATAGGCGGTAGAGACGGAATGAGCGCGCTTCGCGTGAGCCCCACCCAGAAACTACGACGTATGGAAGGTGGCCGGGCGAACTGGGAAGGCGCTTCGCGTGCCGGGGCGGACTGGCGCCCTCCGATACCGAGCCTCAATCATGTTGACCCTGGACCTAGAAAGCTTGAAGCGCCGCTGGCGACGTCGAAGCCAAGAGAGCCACTGGATTCGGTTACCCAGTCTGCACTCAAGCCAACCAGCCTGGGGGGTCCCTTCTTTCCATCGATTCCTAGCCACTCGCTTGGGTTCGGTAGCGCGCCCATGGAAGACTTCAACGTGGAAGAAAACGTCAGCGACCTGTGCGTTGACATGCAGTGCCTCTCGAGGAAAGTGACCCAATTCCTGGTCTACACTACCTCTAATAAAGCATACATCGATCCTTGCGCGAGTGTTCTCTGGAAGCTTCCACACCCGTGCGTTTTTCTTTGCTTGGCGTTTTTCTTTGCTTGGCGTGAGCGGGGGATGGGCTTTCTACTCTGACTTCCTCTTCATGGTGACGTGCTTCAAGTCACCATTGTGTTCTCGCAACGCAAGAGCCCACGATTGCCAGGCCGACCCGCGAACTAACACTTGAAATGTGCCGAGACTTGTGGCAGTGTGCCACGGGAGTTGTAAGGGCCGCTGGTGAACACTGCAGGAGAAAAGAGAACAAACAACAACAGATTCGCGACAATCGATGAGTCCTGGCGTTTGCTGCTGAAAAAAATCGAGATTTTATTGTTCTGTGTGGCCACTGCCAGCACCACACACGCACGTGCCAGTGGCACGGTGCCACGCTTACGGCACCACGCCGCGGTACCGCCAGTGGGTCTTGAGCTGTCGTTCCACGAGCTTGAGACAGCACAGCAACGCGACCCCGCAGAGCGCTGTGACGAGCAGGAAGACTGGCCGGAAGCACTCAGCGCCGACGCATGTCAGCGCGCCGTCCCGGCCGCCCAGGGCCAAATCCCCACCGAGTGCTGCGGCCATGGCGGCGGCGTGACGCTGGTAGAAAAACGACGAGATGGGGCTGAAGAAGAGCGGGTAGCCGATGCAGTTGGCGAAGCTGATGAGCCCGTAGTTCTTGCCGTAGTGGCGCAGGCCAAACGCCTCGCGCATGATCACGGGGTAGATGCCGAACATCACGCCCTCGGCCATGCCCGCGAGCGTGACGGGCACGGCCAGAAAAGCCGGCGGGAT
The DNA here is from genome assembly GCA_023336295.1 of Pythium folliculosum. Lineage (NCBI taxonomy): Eukaryota > Oomycota > Peronosporomycetes > Pythiales > Pythiaceae > Pythium > Pythium folliculosum. The sequence goes on from JAADWV010000312.1 coordinate 21,571, forward strand.
CCACAGAAAGACGAGCTGCGTGGCGGCCGTGAGCACGGCCGCGAGCGCCGCAAACGTCGCGCGCGGGTACCGCGGCAGCGCGAGATCGGACAGCGTGCCCGCGGCGAGACGGCAGACGGTGTTGCCGATGGAAAAGAGCGCGACCATCACGGGCACTTGGTCCATGGGGCCACCCAGGGACTCGACGATGAACGAGACGTTCGACATGACGAAGAGACCGGCGCCGATGATGATGAACACGGGCACGAAGAGCAGCCAGAAGCGCGTCTGCTGGAGCAGTTCCCAGCCGGTGCTGTCAACGCCGACAGCCTGTGACGGCAGCAGCGAGGTCTTCTCGTGAGGAGGTGGCGCGACGCTCACGACGCCGTCGACGATCTCGTCGCTCATGCGCCGCGTCTGCGTCGAGCGGTAGAACGCCGCCCAGCCAAAGAGGCACACGGCCAGCAGGAACGGGCCGAGAAACGCAAAGTAGCCGGCGACGTCGCCGTCGAAGCCGCGCTTGAACACGAATGCAAACACGGCGCCGCCGCAGCTGTACGCCGAAGTCAAGACCGCCATAACTTTGCCGCGGTGCACGTCGCCGAAGATGCCTTCGTTCGAGACGATCGACGCGAAGATGCTGAACGCGCTGAGCAGCCCGACCACGAGCAGGCACAGCCCGATCGCGACCGGACTCACGTGGGCCGGGAACGCCGTCAGCGCGCCGTAGAGAAACGCGTGCACGAGCGCGAGCCCCAGTCCGGCTAGCAGCACGCTCTTGCGCGGGCCGAGCCGGTCGAAGACGATGCCCGGGAAGAACGACAAGTAGGAGCCCAGCAGCGCCATGGACGAGACCGTGGAGATGCCCGCCTGCGAGTACTGGAGCGTGTCTTTGAGCTGCGCGTTCCAGGCCGAGATCGCGTACACGGAGCCGACGCCGATCATGCCGGCGACGCCAGCCGCGAGGCTCAGCGCGCGGCGCGCCCAGTCGCCCTCCGCGCTTGTCGTCGCCATCTTCCTGTGGCAGATTTCCACGCTGGAAGGGCTTGGGATAGCACACGTCCACCATGAACTCACAGTCAAGGGATGCGTCACTGCCGATACACGATTGGTTAAATTCGGAATCATAGAGATGCTGTAATTGGAAGAAAATGAGCAATGCAAGTGTTGAAGTTGAGCGAAAGAGCTCAACGATTCTTTCGTGGCCGCTGACGAAGCAGCAAATGTGCTTCGCTTCCTCATCAGACCCCACGAGACCGAGGCGAGCGTCTCTACAGCACGGATGTATTCATGAATCTATCGCACGGGGTGTACTTTCATGAATCTATCGCACGGGGGTGTACTTTTGGCGAACAGCAAACTTCAAGCTGGCAAACAGAGCCACACAGCTCAGCGCCACTACGAGCAGGAACACCGGCCGGAAGCACTGCTGGCCGATGCACTTGTCAATGCCGTCGACCGAGCGCGATGACGACAGCTTGTAGACAAACGAGCCGATGGGGCTGTAGAAGAGCGGGAAGCCCAGCGCGTTTGCGACGCTCATCAAGCCAAAGTTCTTGCCAAAGTGCTTGAGCCCGAATGTCTCTCGAGTGAGCACGGGGAAGACCGCAAACATGATACCGTCGGCGATGCCCGTGAGACCGATCGGAAGAATCAACAGCGGCGGCGGAAGCGTGAGCAGTAGGATGTGGTTGAATGCCACAAACAGTGACGCGATCGAGATAAAGTACGCGCGCGGGCACCACGGGAGCACGAGATCCGAGACGGCGCCGGCGACGACGCGGCCCGCGCAATTGCCGATCGAGAACAGCGCGACCATCGTGGGCACCTGCTCCTTCGGTCCACCGAGCGACTCGACAATGAACGCGATATTGGCCATGATGAAGAGAGCCGCGCCGACCAGGATGAACACCGTCGAGAACAGCAGCCAGAAGCGCGAGTCCGTGAGGAGCGCGTGGCCGGTGACGTCCACCGACAGTGATGACACACCCGCGTCCTGGAGATCTGAATGCATCGCAACGGGCGCAAACTCTTCCATGGCCTTGAGCGGCGGGTGGTCGGCTGCATTTGCCTCTCGATACGTCGCGACCCACGCGAAGAGGAAGACCGCGACGAACATTAGAGCCATGAAACGGAAGAACGCCGGCACGTCGCGGTCGAACCACGACTCATACACGAGCGCGAACAGCGCGCCGCCGGCGCTGAACGCCGCGAACTGAAGCGCCATGATCTTGCCGCGGTTGGCCTCGCCAAAGAGCCCCTCGTTTGGCCCCAGTGACGCAAACACGCCAAAGTTGCTGGCCTGTCCAACGACCACAAACGCCAGCCCGACGAGCACCGGGTGCATCGCCGGCGGCGCCGCGACGATGCCCACCGAGATGACCCAGTAGATCGCCGCCAGCAAGGCGCCGCCCAGTAGAATGCTGCGGTGCGCGCCGATGCGGTCAAACACAAAGCCCGGCGAGACCGAGAAGTACGCGCCGAACGACGCCATGGAGCACACGAGCGAGATCTCGGCCTGCGAGTAGCCCAGCAGCGCGCGCAGCTGCGCGTTCCACGCCGAGATTGAGTGGTTCGAGCCCACGGACGCCATGAGCGCGGCGCCTGCCGCCACGCTCGCGCAGCGGCGCGCGACGTCGGCGGCGCGGCGGGCGGGCGGCATCGCAGTAACGATAGTTTCCCGCCGTTTTGACTGACTGACTCATGAATTCTGTTGTGGGTTCTTAACTTCTCAACCGCCTGTTAAATAGGACTAGTTTGGTGACTGTTGAGTCGAAAGACCCGTCCCGACGCGCATCGTGCGGCGCCGGATCATGAGCAGTTCTTGTCGAGAGGCGAAAAAGGAACCAAAGGTCGAGGTCTTCATCAAACGCGAGAGGATCCGGTGATAGGCTGCATGTGTGCTCTCTTCATCGTGTCGTAGGATAGCGCGATAGTGTGCTGCAAAGAGTACGTGGCTCTCTGTCACCAGTGCCGTAGGTTGTCGCGGGCGCGAGTTCTCGAAGATCACGCTTTCCCGCCGTTTTGACAAGGCATGGTGGTGGGTCACGACATGCCATTGTGGGGTCCACACAATGGCAGCGCGGCGTCCTAGGCTAGAACGAGGATGCGAGTGGCTACCGGTATCTGAACCTACCGATATTGCTTGTGGGTCACGGCGGTGGACATTGCGCGCCGGTTTCTCCACAAGTTCTGGACAAGTAGGTGAACTGGGTGCTGCTTTCAGTGGAGCGGCACGGCCGTGAACCCAAGTGGGAGCGAGGGGGCGTGCGACACAAGTTTCCTCCCGTGAGCCGAGTCCAGACACGCACGAGAGAGCGCGCGAACGAGATGGCGCCACGCTGACAGTGCAGCTCATTTCAACATTCTCCAACTTCCACACACACTTCCACACACACACCAGCTACCCTCGATCGATGCGCGCCTTTGCCTCTGCCGCGACGCTGGCGCTGCTGGCGTCTGCCACGACCACGACGAGCGCCACGGAGATCGGCACGAGCGCGCCGCCGGCGCTCAAGTACAGTGGTGCGTTCGATCCCCTCGCTCAAAATGGGTTAGCGTAAGTGTCGCTAATGGGAGTGTTGCCTCTGCATGCACAGACTTTGCGAAGGACGGCAAGACCACGTACTGCTACACGGTGCGCGAAAGCATCGCGGCCGCGATGTTCGTGTCCACGGAGCTCGACCTGGAGGGCAAGGGCGAGGAGTGTCCCGTGCAGCTCACGCTGGCGCAGACGACCGCGTCGGGCGCCGCGACCGCCGGCGCGGACGTCGCGTACAAGCTCACGGCGACCGTGAGCGTCAACAGCAAGAACCTCTTCAACGGCACGGCGCTCGAGAAGCCCGTGGAGGACCCGATCACGAAGAACGTCGTGCAGATCTCGCGCGCCAGTGTCCACGCGTGCTCGAGCTCGTCAGTCTGCGACGCGTTCCGCAAGGGCAACAACTCGCGCGCGTCCGCGGAGGTCGCGGGCAACTTCACGGACGGCAAGGCCGAGTTCGCGCCGACGCTCAACTTTAGCTGTGCCGACACGTACACGGTGTTCGCCGAAGTGGTGCTGCCCGTGAACGGCAGCCTCAGCGAGACCCTGCGGTTCGTCGCGTACACGACCACGACCGTCGGCGGTGGCAAGAGCGGCACCGATCGCGGCGGCGTCAGCAAATCCGACGCGCCGGCCGTGCCCACACCGGCGCCGACCAAGTCGGCAGCGACGGCGAGAACGGCCGGCTCGGTTGTTGCCGCTGGTGTCGCGGCCGCAGCATCGATGCTGCTCATGATGGCATTCTAGAAAGGTGCATCGCAGTCGATATGACAGAATCCCCCAATCGAAGGCATTTTGAGCAGCAGCCTCTGTTGTCCTGCACACCACGACAGGGAGACTTTCGGGTGGTCCATTGTTCGAGTGTGTTGCCACTGAGCAAGGGAGATGAGAGTGGGTACTTCGGGGTGTTCCTCCATAGAGGGTCAGGGCGTGCCGCATCATGCGGACCGTGTGGGGACGACCAAGACCGGCGTCTCGCATTTGTCAACTTGCTGGGCACCAAGATGCACGCCACCGCCACCGCCGCCGCGCTAGCGCTTCTCGCCGTCGGCTCGACCTCCGCGGAGAACACACCATTACCTGCCGGTACGTAGTCTCATGCCTTTGCCATCCACACACACACATACACTCACGCTTGATGGCTGGCTCTAAACACAATCTTGTTGCCATAGTCGAGCCGCGCCCGGCGATCTAGGTTGACACGACCGCGACGTTCTGCTACTGGATCGAGCAAGGGCTCGACGTGTCCTTGTTCGCCTCCAAGGTGAAGCTCGAGGGCAAGGGTAGCGAGTGTCCCGTGCTCGTGGCTTTCACGTAGACGGCCAGTGCGAAAGTCACTCTGAAAAAAGACGTCGAGTACCAGTTCACGGCGACGCTCAACCTCAACAGTAATACGTTTGGCATGAAGCAGCTCGAGGCTCCCGTGCCCGACCCGGTGATGCGCCAACCCGTGGAAATTGCCCATGCAAATCTCCACGCGTGCACACAGAACTCGCTCTGCGACGTGTTCCACGACGGCAAAAACCGCCGTATCTCGAACCAGGAGACGGCAAACTTCACCGACGGCAAGGCATTGTTCACGCAGAAACTGAACTTCGCGGTCGCCGGCGAGTACAACGTGTTCGCCCACGTGGTGCTGCCGGGCAAGAACGCCCAAGCCGAGACGTACCAGTTCGTGGCGTACACAAGCACTAGCGTTGGATCGAGTGCCAACTCGACGAGCGGCGGCAACTCGACTACTAGCAGTGCGGACGTGGCCACGTCTGCACCGACCGTGCCTTCACCAGGCAACAGTAGCAGCCCCGGGCAGTCGAATGGGACGAAATCTACCGCAGCGACACGCGTGCCGTCGGTGCTGTTCGTTGTCGCGACACTGGCTGCGTCACTGCTGTGCCTGAGTCTGCAGAGGAAGGTGGAATGGAGACTAGCGCGGTGTGTTACGCGAAGAAAACAAAAATTGCAGATTCTCTTTGAGACAACGTACACCTCCTTGAAGTCGAGTCGTTTGAACCAACAACTACGACCATGTGTAGTCACGCAACCACTAGTTTGGGAAATCCTTTTCGCCGACGGCAACTGCTAGGTTCCGCGCACACGAAGGAGGAGTCGCTGGTGCGGCCGACGACGCAAATCCAATGCGTCGGCCGTGCCCACGCCGGCAAGGACGACCGGCTAGGTGGTGGTTGCTGGCGTCGCGGCCAGGGCATCGCTACTGATTGTGATGCCATTCAAGAAAGTAGCATTCGATCCGATCGAACCTCCTAATCGAATGTGTTGTGAGCGCGAGCCGCTGTCTTGTGCTAGAGTACCGCAGTAAATACTCTCGGGTGGTCACTACTACCTGTAGGACGAGTGCGTTCGAGGAGTCTGCGGTTGTACACCAGGGCACGCAGTAGTAAAGGAAACGGAACGCGAGATATCTCCCACACTTTACAGCTTGAAGAGTAAGTGGGACGTGAGATGTTAGTGGGTAAGGTGTACAGAGGGCGAGTGTTTCTCGGGACCTCCATGGGGAGTGGGTGGGGGGGGAGGCATGCTGCATGCCGTAGGCATGACCACGACGGGGCTCCGCATTTGTCAACTTGCTTGAGACCAAGATGCACGTCACCGCCACCGCCGCCACGCTAGCGCTTCTTGCCGTCGGTTCGACCTCCGCGCAAATGCCTGTCGGTACGTGACCTCATGCCATCGTCATGCACACACACAGATGATGGCTGGCTAACGCCATCTTACTACTGTACCAGATTCGAGCCGCGCCCAGCGTACGCGGTGGACACGACGTACTGCTACTGGATCAAGCAGGGCCCCGAGGTCTCGAGCTTCGACTACACGTACGTGATGCTCGAGGCGAGTGCCCGCTGCTCGTGAGCATCGCACAGACCGACAAGGGCACGATCTACGCCAACTCGGACGTCGAGTACCAGTTCACGGCAACGCTCAATCTCAACAGTAATAAGTTTGGCATGATGCAGCTCGAGGCCACCGGGCCCGATCCGGTAACGCGTCGGCCCGTGCAGATCGCGCACGCCAACGTCCACGCGTGCTCGAGCCTCACGACCTGCGACGTGTTCCGCGACGGCGACCGGCGCCGCATCTCAAACCAGGAGACCTCGAATATCACGGCCGGCAAGGCGCTGTTCACGCAGAAAGTCAACTACGAGCAAGCGGGGGAGTACGACGTGTTCGCGCACGTGGTGCTGCCGCCCAAGAACGCGCGCAACGAGACGTACCAGTTCGTGACGTACACAACCACCAGTGTTGGATCGAGTGCCAACTCCCCCAGTGGCGGCAACCCCACTAAGTTAGTGACTAACAGCAGCAACCCAGGGTAGGCCAAGGAGACGAAATCCGCTGCAGCGACACGCGTGCCATCGGCGCTGTTCACTGTCGCGACGGTTGCCGCGTCACTGCTCTGCCTGGGTCAGTAGAGGGACGTTCACGGGATTTCACCGAGGACTCCTGGCGAGGAGGACTGCATCGGCAAGCGAAAGACAGTCAGAAGGGGAGAGAAAGAGAGACAGGATTTCGCGTCATGAAAAGACCGCACTTTGGCTGAAGGTCAAGTCTCGAGTCGGTCATAACAGAGCTGCCAACAATCGCAGCCATGTGCACCCACGCAGCCACCTAATTTGGGCGTTCTTTTTCGACGGTGGCAACTGCGGGTCCCTGGCCCAGTGGCGTCACTGATGCCGCATGCTGATGCGCATCCGTGGTGGTGTTGGCGCCAGCGCAACCCAACCCAGGCTGGGACTCCCGCTCACTTCGATCTCTCCCAGCCTGGGGCTCCCAGTGGGAGATATTATTGACGGAAGTGAGCGGCCTCTCCATGAAGTTGAAACTGGCAATTTTTTTCTCACGAACCCACAGTCTCCAATGGCAGCAGCGATACATAGGTACAGACCGTGTATCGTTTCGATACCGGTACCGGTATGGCGTGCCATGGGACTGCCATGGCATCTCTCTCAGATTTGCGGAGCTGGCGCCAGCTGACTCGGCGCCATTTGCCATGTGCAGCCCGGCCGGCGGAAATGACACGAGCGACACACACGTGTCCAGCATTGCGGCGTGAACGCTGGCATTTTCGCCGAGCGATGCCGTTCTACAGTACCATTAGATCCGGCGTTGGCTGCCTTCTCTTCTATCCTTCGCGAGATACATCTCCCGGTGAGCTCCTCACCAAGTGGTGATGCATTCGCTGCTGGACGTTTCCAGAGTCAGAATCCATCGACCGACGTGCAGGTTCTTGGTTCATGAGTTTTCTACCCTACCCCGTAGCTGCCCGGCCGCCGTCAACAATCACCTCGAAATGCGCCAGACTGCCGCCACATTGTGATATCTGAATCTGAGACCACTGAATTTTGACCAATCCAATACTCGTTTCTCTGCCATATCGCACTGTCTCTGCACCCGCTCCGCAGTGTTACTCTCCGGCTTCCTCGCCGTGAAGGAACCCAAGGGGCCCTAGCCCTCGTGCCAAATTGTTCGATGACTTTTTGGTGGCCTCCCGGCGGAGGAGGAGCGGACCTCCGCCTCCGCCGTCGCTTCCAACAACCCCACCACTTGCGCCGGCTTGGGTGTGACCGGATAGTTACATACACACACAGGGAATTCAACGGATCAGCGTCGTCCTTCGGCGGCCTCCATATCGCGCCCGCCGTCCGCTCCGCCCTTCACTGCATTCGCCGTCCAGTCCCCCACTCCCCCTCCTCACCTTCGGCATGGTGCGCGCGTTCGCTGCCGCCGCCGCCGCGCTGCCCTCGTCCAGCGGTACGTTCCTGTCGACCTCCGCTCCGCTCCCCTCCTCTCTCCCCTCCGCTCCGCTCCTCCGCTGTGGGTGTGTGGGCGATGGAGGGAGGATCAGGACTCTTCTCCTCTATATATTTGTGTGAACTAATGGCGATCTCCATGGCCTGAACAGACTACGACTACAACGGCGTGACCACGTACTGCTACTGGATCAAGCAAGGCCCCGAGGTCTCGAGCTTCGACTACACGTACGTGTCGCTCGAGGCCAAGGGCAGCGACTGCCCGCTGCTCGTGAGCATCTCGCAGACCACCAAGGGCGTGATCTACGACAACTCGGACGTCGAGTACCAGTTCTCGGCGACGCTCAACTTTGACAACAACGCGTTCCAGATGAAGCAGCTCGAGGCCTCGGTGCCCGACCCGATGACCAAGCGGCCCGTGCAGATCGCGCACGCCAACGTCCACGCGTGCTCGAGCCTCACGACCTGCGACGTGTTCCGCGACGGCGACCGGCGCCGCATCTCGAACCAGGAGACCTCCAACTTTACCGACGGCAAGGCGCTGTTCAACCAAAAAGTCAACTACGAGGTCGCGGGCGAGTACCACGTGTTCGCGCACGTGGTGCTGCCGCCCAAGAACGCGCGCAACGAGACCTACCAGTTCGTGACGTTCACGACCACGACCATCTCGTCCCGCGCCGCCGCGACCGCGGCCGCCAACAAGGACAGCGGCTCGTCCACGGGCGTGATGATCGGCGCGATCGTCGGCGCCGTCGCCGTGCTGCTCGCGATCGTCGTGGGCGTGATCTTCTACCGCCGCAAGAAACCGTCGGGCATGATGGCGCCCGGGAACGACCACTTCCGCCACAGCGGCGGCGGCTACGCGCCGTCCAACACGGCCAAGAGCAAGGCCTCGCGGCTCGACTGGAACGGCGACCCGGAGTTCCAGTTCGGCCACGACCGCTACCAGGCCTCGATGGTCTCCGAGTACAGCAAGCAGCCGCCGGCGCTGAGCGCGAGCGCGCTCATGTTCCAGGACAACGGCTCCTCGCGCGCGGGCAAGCAGAAGACCGTGTCGTCCGGCGGCTCGTCGCACCGCTCGGCCGGCTCGCCGCGGAACCGCCGCACGCAGGGCGTCGGGCTACCCGACCACGGCATCGACACGTACGACACGTACTACCACGAGAACGACCGCTACGGCGGCGGCAACGGCACCATGCAGTCGTACACGACCGACACGTCCATGGGCACCTCGAACGCCTACCCGAGCGACGCGCATCTGTACCCGCCGCACACCGGGCCGACGAGCCACCGCGGGTACCCGCCGAGCGCCGGCGGTGCGTCGGGCGGCGCGTACCCGTACGACCGCGAGTCGGACATGTCCTCGCTCAACGACTACGAGTACGGCACGCACGGCCACGACCACCCGGACGGCCTGCTGCCGGTCTCGGAGATGGACCGCGACTCGGTCGCGTCCATGGGCACGGTGGACTTTGCGCTGCCGCCGCCGCTGCCGCTCAACTCGGCGCTGCGCGACACGGGCGACAGCTTCCGCGCCGAGGACGTGCCCAACCTGGCCAGCACCAAGCTCGCGTTCAACGACGACGAGATCTCCAAGCAGACGATCGAGTACATCGACTCGCTGCGCCAGCAGAACAACTACCGCGACACGGAGCAGGCCAGTGACTACGTGAGCGACTTTGGCTCGACCAACCGCACGTTCGACTTCCGCGACTCGGCGCAGTCGGACAACGTCTACGGCGCGAGCTACCGCAGCAGCACGGACGACCAGTTCACCGACACCGAGTTCCGACAGATGAAGCGCGCCAAGTCCAACGACAGCGAGAGCTACGAGTTCTAAAGCGACGCGCCTCCACCCCTCATCGGAAAAGGGAAGAGGCGGGTCCGAGAGAGCGCCAAGCCTCCATTGCGACCCCTGTTCCACCTCCCCGCAGCGTGAAATAGTGTTATTTAACTGAAAAAATCCACCGAGGCTCATGCAAGTCGCTCCCACGCCGCCTGCTCCACCACCAGGAGGGTGTCGTCGTGTCCGGACTGGCCCCCGTCTTCCAGCCAGATGAACGTGTCAACACCTTCCGCCCCCATACTCAGCCAAAATACACGTACCTTGTGGAAACCTGTCAAGCCCCCTCGTGACCATCTCCCCAGTTGGCGTCGCAGATCGTGTGGTGTAATTTTAGGGCATGCGCGAAGACAGGAAGCCCAAGCTCGTCGGTGCATCGTCCCTGGCCGGACACACACCGCCGGGAACCGATGGATGTAGTCGCCGGCCACTCGTCCGCGATGGACGCGGGCTCCTTCTACGGCCCAGGTATGTGGAAACCCAGGTTGATGAAACAGAGTGGATCTGGTGCTGACGTATGGGAGCATGTGACTGTTTGATAGACATTGAGGACGACCCGCGGCGCTGCCGGTCCGTTCGTATCGTGCCACCGCAAGACGCAGCGCCACCGCGGCGACCTTCCCATCCCACAAAGGCAAGCGACGTTCGTGCGGGCGAGACGACCGACAGTGTCAATGTGCCTCGGCGCCACACGGCCGATGCGGATGTCGGCGCGAGTCCGCGACGCCAGACAAAGGGAGCCACGGCCGCGGCCGCGCCGGCGTTCAGCTGTCGGCGCTGGCGGAAGCTCACGGGCCAGGTGCCCGATGCGTCGTCCCACGACGACGAGGCAGCTACGCGTCCGCTGGTCGCGTCGCTGGCCGGCCCACCGCCGCACTGGTCGTCTCCGCCAGGCCCATCAAGAGGGTTCGTAACGATGTTCCCTACCGAAACATACTCGTTCGCCAGGCCGAGCGACCGCTCCACCAAGACGGCGCTGATGGCACCGTGTGGACGAACGTCAAGTGGAGGAGAAGGCGGAATAGAAGGAGGTGTGCTCTGGGCCGGGGCCGACCGGTTCGACAGCGGCGTCATGAAGACGCTCGTGGACAAGGCGTACGGCATCACCGCGCGCCACGCGGCGACGCAGCAGTTTCCGCTCCAGCGCGGCACGCGCGAGGCGCAGCGGCAGTTCATCCACAACCAAGTGTACTTGCCGTCGGTGCACCGCACGCTCGACTATCTGCAGAAGGCGCGAGAGCTGACGTCGCCAAGGACGGCGTTGGCCACAGAGCGACCACGTCGCGAGCCGTCGCCCCGAGTGGCAGCGCCTCCTCGGCCGGCGCCGATCGGCACCAAGCTCCTGTCAGCGCAGCTGCATCGCCTTCAGGCAGAGCTGCTCTGTGAGTACGAACACGAGCGGGCGGCGCCGTCAGCGCCCGGCCAGGTGTGGAGTCCGCACCCACCGCGGGGTCCGCACGCCGTGCCGACTCCTCCGCCATCGACTTCTGGATCACGGGAGCCTTTGTCGTTGCCACGGAATCCGTCAAGCTCTGGGTCACTTCGTAGCCACCGCCACACCCACGCGACCAAACCACGGGACGCGCAACTCGGCGGGAGCGCTGTGGATGACAGCAGAGAAGATATCGCCGACAACGAGGGGGATAGAACAGCGGACGACGAGCGCGAGAGCGTGCTGGTGCTCACGGATTCGGACACGTACTCGCTCTCCAGCGGCGCGGAGGCCGACAGCGAGATGGAGGCGGCGACGCCGACGTCACCAGCTTCGCGCGTCGGCGTTGGGTCCTCGATCTCGTCGCAGACCGCGAGCTGGGCGAGCCTCGAGAGCCACGTGCTGCAGGCGCTGGAGGGCACAGACGCGGCGCAAGTGGGCTCGGTCCGCGAGCCGCTCGTGATGGTGTATGGCAGCGACGACGTGTCGCTGTTCAAAGACTCGAGCAGCGAGCTGACGCCGTCGTTACCGCGATCCGAGACGCCGCCGCCGCTCGCACACGGTGAGCGCAGCGCGGTCGAGCTCAGCGAGGGGGAGAGTTACGTGTACGAAGACAGCGGCGCGAGCGAGCCAGAGGCCGACCACGTTGTGTTTCTGGACAATGGCGTGCGCGTGAACTCGGCGGGGGAGCTGGCCGAGCACGTCGTGTTTCTGGACAACGGTTTGCGCGTCAATTCGGCCGGGGAGGTGCTGACTGTGGCGCGTGAGCTTGTACAGCCGCCAGCGGTGATCCACGACAATGCAAGCGAGGGTACCATCTCCCAGGAATCTCCCATCGAGGTCACTGATGCGGGCGTGGTGCAGTGTTCACTCGGGGAAGCAGAGGCAGTGGAAACTGTGGAGACGGATGAGCCTGCAAGCGAAGGACACGACCAACCTGTCGAGACGCTTGAACTCCTCGAGGTGCCATCGAATGAAGAGGCGATGGATCCACAAAACGATATTGTGGCGCCATTGCCAGTGCCGTCACCTTCCCATGGCAACCTGGAGGTTGGCCCGCCGTTGATGTCACGAAGCGGAAGCCCTCCACTCGCAGACGATGACAGCGACCACAACACTCCGTCGCTCCCAGCAACGCCTGTGACTCCTCCGCCACCGCAGCAACCGCCTAGAGGCCCCTCCCCGGAGCTGGAGTCCGTGCACCGCGACAGCTTCTCGTCCACGGCCACGTACGACGACGCCGACTTTGACAACGACGCGGACGCCAACGACGCGGTGTCTGTGCAAGGATACGAGTCGTTCGAAGATTAAGTACCGCCCGCTCAACAAAATCATTATTAGCCCCACCGCCCCCATCCGTCCGTTCTTCGAGCGCCTCTTCATGGCTCTGTGGTCTGTACACGCGCGAGGAGTGATGCGACGGAAAACACTGTGCCGTCAGGGACTACAATGGCCGGACGGCGCGCCCTGCCTTCCTCCTCCCCGTCCTCCTCCTCCTCCTCCTCGCTGCCATGGGACACTGGTCCCGAACGGCGCCCGAGCGCGTACGCGCACTACAAGAAGCTCGTGCGCGACTTCGACGCGCTTGACGAAGACCTCGAGCAGTCGCGGCTCGCGCAGGGGGCGCTGGAGGCGCAGCTGCAGCACCACCAAGACGCCGTGGCAGCGCGTACGAAGGCGCAGCACGACCAAGAGCTCGCGGCCTGGGCGCGCGAGCGCGAGCGGCGCGTCGAGGCGATCTGCGTGCACGGCTCGGCCGTGGACCAGCTGCGCCGTGAGCAGGCCGCGCTGGAGGAGCAGGAGCTGCGCCTTGAGGCCGAGCTGGATGTGCTCCGCGAGAAGCAGCAGCTCGCGAACGAGACCGAGGCCAAGCGCGTGTTCGACCTTGTCCACGTGCGCACGTCGCGGCTGGAGCAGGAGCTCGAGAAAGGGCGCGTGGACGTCGAGTACCTCGCGCACGTGATCTCGCGCGCCAAGCAGGAGAAGCAGCAGCAACAGCAGCAGCCGGGCGGCGAGGACGGCGACAACCATGCCGCGATCCGCGCGGTCGTGGCCGACGTGAAACAGCGCCGCCAGGACGCGCTCCGCGAAGCCACGGCGCAGCTGCAGCAGCGCCTCCAGTCGTTCGAGCTCGAGAAGGCGGCGCTCCAGCGCAAGGCCGAGGAGATCCAGTGGAAGAAGCAGCGCGCGCTCCAGGTGCTCTCCACGAACCAGCAGCAGGTCATCGCGGGCTTCTTCACGACGCCGCGCGCGGCGATCCAGGACGCGAACCCGCCGCTGCCGGCGCTCGAGTTCGACGCGATCGTGCAGGGCCTGCGGCAGCCCACGGGCGACGTCGTGGGCCGCCTCCAGGAGCTCGAGCACGGCAAGATGTCGGGCCGGCGGCAGCAGCGCGACGCGCTCGCCGATGCGCAGCGCAACCTGGAAACCGGCCCCGCGCGACTCGACGCGATCCAGCGGCAGATGCTGGAGCGCCGACAGGACGCGTTGCGACTCCAGATCGCGCCGACTACCGCTGATGGTCTTCAACCGACCGCACGTGCGTACGACGGCGCGTGGGGCGTGGAGACGTACCGCCAAGAGCAGTTCCCGATCGTGTACTACGTGCGCTCGCTGGTGTTCGCGTGGATGGAAGACGCGCTCGAGATCTCGCGGCGCCAGCCGGCGACGCAGCTGCTGGAGATGGACCTCAAGCGCCACGTCGCGACCCACGCCGTGCTGGAGACGCTGGCCACGCGCACGCGGCTCGCGCACGTCGCGGTGGAGATCGCGGACGACGTCGAGCGCGAAGTGGCGCGTGAGATGGCCGCTTCGGTCCTCGAGGAGCTGCGGTATAGTGGGGACCAGGTCCGGGATGTGATCCTCAAAAACCTCCAAGCCGCGCTCTTCTCCTCCCCATCACCAGCAAAGCCAGCTAATGGAACCAAACCAGCGAAACTATCTCCAGCGGATCAGCAGCCCGCGTCGACGACGCTGCGGTGGTCCATGTTCGAGAAGACGTGGGCCGAGCTGTCGTATCAACGAGACGCGAACGCCTGTGTGCCGACGAGACGGCTGCCTCGGTTACTCATGCAGCCGGCGGAGAAGCCCGTTGGCGCTGCGAAAGCTGCGGCCGAGAAGAGCGCCGAGTCGCCGACCAAGAAACGCTTTGGTTTCTTTGGTGGGGCGTCCAGGGTCCCGCCGGGGAGTGAGCCTCCGCCTCCCGCACGCACCAACGCGTCGGAGCCAACAGGGAAGCGCGGTCAAAGTGAGAGCATTGAACACTCGACTATTCTCACGACGGATACTCCATTTCCGGCAGACGCGGTGTCATCTCATCGTGAAGCGACAGAGGCCGAGCGAGACCTGTGGGCGCGCCACGTGCGCGTCTCCGAGTCGTCGTTTAGCAATCTTCCTACGTGCGCGTTCATCTCCAGTGTGCAGTTCTCAGCCGACGGACAACTGCTCGCGGTCGGCACGTTGGACGGCGAAGTCGTCGTGTTCACCATGGGCGGCCACGACGACGAGACGGCCACGCCCACGGCGATGCGCGCGTCCGCACCCGACAAAGCTGCCAGCGCCAGCAGCGCGCTGGGCGTCGCGCGGATCACGCGTTTGTGCTTTAGCCAGTGCGGACGCCTGCTGCTTTCGTTCAACCACCAAAAGGTCGCGGTGCTGTGGACGCTCGCGCCGCCACCACCACCGACAGCACCAGCTCACTCCGCCGACTTCTTCCAGACTGACGTCCCCAAGGCCAAGCCGCCGCCGCTGTCGGTGGTCTCGTCGCTGGCGCCGCTCGATCTCTTTCAGGAGCCACCCGTGCCGCTGAATGTACTCGAGCACGACGCGCCTGTGGCGGCCGCGCGGCTCAAGGCGGCGCCGACGCCCACGATGTCGGCGTTCGAGTTCTTCCCGTCGGTGTCCCTCACGGGCGAGCCCACGAGCCTGCTCTGCGGCGCCTCCAACGGGGACTTCCTCAAGGTGGCGCTGAGTGCGTTGGGAGCGAAAACAAAAGACGCTCCGAAATGGCAGGTCGGTTCAACGAGTGAGGCGGCCTTCGATCTCCCTCGACCAGTCCACACTGAGCTGCGTTCGACACCCGTACCCACGCGCGAACTGTTTCGCTCGGCGCACCGCGACAGCGTGATTTTCGTGAGCGCGATCGCGTCGCTCGCTCCGTCATCGCCCACGAGGCTCGTGAGCGTGGACGAGCGCGGCGGCGTGGCGCTGTGGAGCTACGCACGCTCAAACTTTAGCGGCTTTGGCTGGTTCGTGCCGCGCGCCACGTACCTCCTCGATCTTGCCTCGACAGGCGAAGAGATGCTGCAGATTCAGCTCACACACGACCGCAAGACACTCGTGCTCATGGTGTTCTTGGCTTCCTCCGCGGCGCCCTCCAGTGGCAAGACCCTGGCCCTCGCGGGCCGCTTGCGCTTTGTGCAGCTCGATCTCACGACCAACGACCTCCGTGTCAAGCCCGTGCGCGTGGAGCTGCCGATGGCCGGGACTATCGCGCCGCGGTTTGCGTTGCTGCGCGTGCGTCCTCCGACGAGGCCCACTCTGCGCCCTCGCTCCGGGACCGCCACCAGGACGGCTCCCTCGATCACTTTGCCAGGGGCATCGTCGTTCCTTGTGCTGCTCATGGACAACGCGCTCCACGTGCTCTCGCTGCGCACGGGCGAGCTCTGTCGGCCAGCGATCCCACTACACAGTACGGCACTGCGCAGCACACTCGACGGCAGAGCCAGGCCGAACCGCAAGGAGCCGACTCCGCTGTTGTTCAACGCGATCGCGGCCGGAAGTTACCAACAAACAGGAGGAGGAGGAGGAGGAGCGAAAGACCACGTCGCGATCGTAGCGGTCGCGGGTGAGCAGCACCGCCACGTTCGCCTTGTTCGATTCCATATACGTAATACACATTCCTAACCGAAGACGTCAGTACGCTGGCGGCGCCGGCGCTGTCTGCGCTTGCCGCGCCTGCGTTGCCTGCTTGAGCAGCGCGACGATTTCGTGGTGGCCCTGGTACGACGCCTGGCTGACCGCGTCGAGCAGCGAGACCCACTCGCCCTCGGCGACCAGCAGCCGCACGATCTCCACGTGGCCCCAGGCCGCGGCCACGCGGATCGCGCCCGACACGTTGCCCTGTGGCTTGGCCTTCACGTGGTCCAGCAAAAGCCGGACCGCGTCGAGCTGCCCGGGCTGCCCCGCGGCCGCGGTGATTGCGCGCGTGAGGTCCACAGTCGAGTCGTGTTCTCGCTCAAGATACTGGAGAAGCAGCCGCAGCATCTCAACATCGCCGGCACGCGCCGCCGACACGAGCGCCAGGCAGGAGAAACCCTCGCGGCGGTGCTTCAACAGGTAGGCGACGGCATCCAGATCGCCACGCGCAGCGGCGGTGTCGACGGCCGCGACGGTGCACCGCGTCTGTGTGGTCTCGTGGAGAAATTGGATCATCGCCAGGCGCGTAGGTGCGGTGCTCGCTGCCGCAGCATCGAGAACGTCGGACGTCGCGGAGAAGAGGTGTGGATACCACGCGAAGAGGAGTCGCAGCACGTCGAGGTGGCCGTTTTGTGCGGCTTCCACGGGCGCGCGTGGCGTACAGTCCTCGCGCCGGTGTTCGTGGAGGAACGCGAGGACGGCACTGTGACCGTTCGCGGCGGCGCTGTCCATGGCTGACGCCTGGAACGCCGACTCGAAGCGCGTCGCGTTGTGTGTCCACTTGATGATACCGAGGTGCCCGTTGGCCGCCGCTGTCGCGAGCGCTGCTGGGGAGATCGTCTGGAAAGCCTCGGGGCAGTGCGCGACAAGCCACGTGGCCGTAGCGACGTCCCCGGACCCTTTCAGCACCGCCTCAAGCAGCGAAATCGCCGGCTCACTCGAAGAAACGCCGGTGCGACGCCGCGAGAGCAGCCACTGGAGAGCATTCAACCGCCCCTGGCCGGCGGCGAGCGCTTCGGTTCCGTCAAAGTGGATGTCTCTCGCGTAGTGTGGCTGCGCGGCGAGGCGGTCCAGCGCGTCCAGCACGCGTAGGTCTTGCGCTGCGACGGCTGCAGCGACGAGTCGCGCACGTGGTGTCGCCTGAGCCGTCGCGGGGTTTTCATCGCTGCGCCCACGTGCCTGGAAGGCGCAGACCAGTCCGGGGAGTCCGTCCTGGAAGATCGTGATCTGGCGCAGCCAGTGGATATCCGTGAGCACCGCGGCCACCAGCGCCATCTTTGATTGTGGCTGGTCAGTGTGCCAGCGCAACGAAGAATGGAAGGAAGGGGCCAGCGCGAAGTCACTTGGGACCGGGCACGTGCACCCACACGGGAAGAATTTCTGAGACCGATCCGCAGGAAAAGCGCTGAGTTGGGTTCATTCATGAACATAAACAGGAGGTCATTCTTTTGCGGGAGTGTACCCATCCCAGCCTAGCGACGGTCTCAGTTATTGCGCAGTGCGCCGCGTGGCCCGCATCATGAACGGGTCCTTCATTGGCAGCGTCAGCGACCGCGCGTACGTGACGCTCTGACCTGGCTCCGCCACCAGATCATACCGCGTCAATAGTGCCACCGCCACGATCTTCATCTCCAGCATCGCCAGCTGCTGGCCGATACA
>JAADWV010000313.1:0-39481 GCA_023336295.1 Pythium folliculosum
ATATGTACACTTGCATGACCTCTACCCCAGCTCAGCTAGACAGAAGTCTCTACTAGAGACTTGAGTTCGCGCGTCCTGGTCGAGCCCATGGGGTGTTGAGTCTACGGTATTGCTTTACGTGTGTTTTATACGGCCAGTCAGAAACCTCCCCTGATTCGACACTCAGTGATCAATTGATGCTGTGGAGCTGCGCGGCCGCCATGTCCGCGAGGTCCAAGAGCTCGAGCGGGTCCAGCCCGTCCATATCCTCGAGGAAGCTGAGGTCTTCCTCCTCCGCGTGGTCAGCGTCAGCAGGTGTCCCTTTCTCTTCCGGTGCTGTCACAGGCGACGAGTTTGCTTCTGACGCCGTTTGGTCTCCGTCGAGCCATTGGTTGCTGGCATGCTCCTCATTGGCCCCAGATGACTCGTCTTCTTCTGGTACCACGACTTCTCCAGTTTCCATGACGTCTACGGTCTCAGTGTGCGTGGCCACTTCGCTGTCGCCCGCCGAGACTGACACCACGGACCCTTCGACCGGACTTTCCGGGTCATCTTCTCCCACTTGGTCCGATGCAATCTCGGCAAGTGGGGCTGTATTGACATTCACATCGGCGTCAAGCGACTCAGACGCCGAGTGATAGACAGTCGCCTCCTCGGACTCGGTGGCATCCATCAACTCGGCTGGTGCGACGTCACTGATGGGTGCTTGCATAGCCTCCGAGGCATGATCAACATCATCTTCCTGATCCACCAGCTCAACATCGAAGCCTTGTTCTGTCTCCTCCAACAGCACGACAACGTCGTCGTGAAGCGAATGCTCGGGAGAATCCGCGACAGTAACCGCAGGCTCCAATTGACTCTGTTCCAGGATGCTAGGAACCGATTTGTCTACCAATTCGATGTCGCGAACTGTTTCATATGTCTCTTCGGGTGCTTCATAAACCTCCGAGGCAGAGTGGGTCGCTTCATCCACCGCGACTTTCTCCTCAACAATCAAGTGGTCGGTCGCGCTATCAACAATAGCAACGTCAACCCGCTCGCTGGCGCTCGGAGAGCTCGCTTCTGGTTCATCAGCTTCGCTGCCTTCGGCGTTGGTATCCAAATGACCAGAATAGGAGAGATCCAGGCCGGCTTGCTCGATGCTGACTTCGACAGGCGCAGCAGCGGAGTGCGAGGGCTCAGCATCGGCTGGCACGGCAATGCTATCAACAACGTACGTGTTGTCACTTTCGTCATTGAGCGATGGCGGCACCTCGTGCTCCGTTGAAGGCACAGCACTGGCTTTCTCGTCCTTGACTTCGTGAGGCTCAGCGAGTGACTTGGATGCCTTCGCTGCCTTGGTCAGCGCATCAACAGAGGCCTTCATGACCTTCGACCCTTCGCCGGGGGCCGAGTCCCCATGAGTTGCCGTCGCACCGCCTTCTTCGTTGTACATCTCGACGAGCAGGGTCCACTGGTCCACCATCGCAACCGACACCACCTTGCATGCGTGACCGACATGGTTGAGCGCCAACACTGCGTACTGACCACTCACCTCGATCGCGGGCTTGCCAAATTGTTCGTAGTACTCATTCCACGGGAGCGCGCTCACTTGTTGGTATACAGCTGTGATCATGGGCCGGCCGTGCGACTCGTACGCCTCCTGCCATGGCATCTCCGGCATTTTGTTCACCACTTGTTTGTAACCTTCTCTCACGTGCTCAACGCCGACAAGAGCATAGTCTTTCCCGACAAGAAACGCAGGTCTCGCATACGATCGGTAGTACTCGCTGTACGGGAGATCTGGGAGGTACTTGTCCACGAAACTCAACCACGCCGGCTCTGCGATCGTGCGGCTGAACGGGACGAGTTTGACCAGATCCAGCGCGTGGCCTACCGACGGCTCGTCCGACACTCTCGCCTCGCGTAGTCTCCACTGCTGACAGAAGCACTCTCTCGACTCCACGCGTTGCACATACTCTGTGATGTGGGACATTTTAAACAACTCCACATCTTGCGATAGCTTCAAGCACCCATCATCGGCACGAGTGCCTTCATCAGAAGACTTGTCTTGCTGGCAGTGTGTGTGATCCAGCACGACCAGTCCACCAAATAGCACGAGGGTCACGACCACGCGGATGAGAATCAGCTTCAACACCAACAACACGATCTTTCCCAGGCAGCCGCGCGACTTCGCCTTCTTCTCGCCCTTGGATGCGGTCTTCGTAGCAGGAGAAGGTCGTGCACCCGTCTTGGTGACGCCAGCAGCCGAACTCTGTTGCTCCAAAATCTCGACGTTTTGCTCCAGGCGTTTCACGCTGAGCGCACCGTACTTCTTCTTCAACAGTGAGATTAGCTCACGTTCCTTTCCCGTGTACAACTTTATGAGCTCCGGAACGTTCTTGACATGGTCCGGCTGCTGCTTGCGGTAGAATTCGAGGAGGAGCCCTTCTAACGTCACCGGCACGGTGCTTGGCTTCGGAGTAGACGGTGTGGCATTCATTTGTAACCGGCGCGGAGGCTGCATCGGAGGGGCACCAAGAGTCTGTGCCGCCACTGCGCTCGGCAACGGTGGATGCTGGCGCTGTGGCGAGACTCTCGGGCGAAGCACACTTCCATGCCGGGCAGGTGAACGCTCAGTAGGAGGCGGCGCTCTAGGTGGACTCGGCGCGATGCGCGGCGGCGATGGCGCAGCTTTCCTCATCGGTGACCTTGGGGGCAGGGGCGGCGGCGCCATCATGGTAAGAGGAGCCGACACCACCACTTCTGGTGGTGGCCGCATCTCTGGTGCCGTTTCTTCGTGCGGTGACTGAAGTGAATCTTCGAAGGCAAACGGAAGAGGTGGACCGCGACGGGCACTGTCCGGTGACACCTCCTGAGACAGCGGCGAGGCGAGAGGTGGCGCAGTAGAGTCCACTGTCGCGTGAGACACTGCAGTTGATGGTAGTACCTGATCAACAGGTGTAGAACTGATCGCGGCCGACTCGTCAAAATGCAACGGTGGCGGGACGCTCATAAGGTGCTGTAGTGACGCATGAAGTGGTTGGTCAACAGTCTCTTGGTTGAGAGGCATCGGCACGGGCGCTTGAGCCCACATCTCGGCCGACTCTGTCGGGTAAGACGCGGGCGCTTGAGCCCACCCCTCGGCTGACTGGTAATAAGAGTCGGTCTCCGGCGCCTGTACGGGTGGAGTGTACACTGGCGATGGAGCTGTCAGCGGAGGAGTTGATGCGACCTCTTCCATTGTCTGCTCTGGGTTCACTGGTTGAAGATCATTCTCGACAGAGCTGGGAAGCTTCGATGCGTTTTCGAACGTGCGCTTTAGCTCGGCGACTTTCTGGGCGCCATATTTCTTGGTGAGATCAGACAAAAGCTTGGCTTCTTCTCCCTGGTACCTTCGCGAGTACCCCTCCACCATACGGAGCTTTGTCTTGTCCACCGCCGTGAAGAATTCGATCAGGGACGCCTTCAAAGCCTCCTTGGATAGAGTCAGACTCGCCTTGGATGGCGTCGTGGACGTCTGCGCAATGCAAAACAATTATCAGTACCAAATGTAGGCCGCGTTCAACCGTACGATGGCTCACCTTGCGCTTCGGCGTCTTGTTCTTTTGAAACGATTTGAACACCTGCTCTGCCGGTACAAACTGCTCTTCCTGCCCAGGGACGTGGTCGGGAACTGGATTCGTGTGCACGTTGGGCACACCTCCAACCTGACGCTTCGCCTTGAACGATGGCGGGGGCGTCGATTCTCGATCGGAACCTGAGCAGAACCCGCTCATGCTGAACGCCGGCGGGCCAAGCGGAGACGGAGTCATCATGAACGCCTGGTCAGCCGCATTGTGCGTGGACTCACCGGCTCGCGGCTGTTTCGGGTTCGACAGCGCCTGAGGCGTCACGGGCTTGAGCACATTGTGGTCCGTAGTCACTGTCGCAGCGATCACCGACCGCGACAACGGCGAGATAATGTCCGACAGTCGCGGAGCGACTCGGAACATAGGCGGAGCGGCCTCGGCCTGCAGCTGCACACCTTTCGAGTCCTGCGGACTCCATGTCGCGTTCAGCTTCGCGACGGGCGACATCGGCACCATCGGTGGCTCCACCGCTGGATAGGCTGAGCCGCTCACGCCTGCATCGTAGACGCCTTCGTTTCCATTGTACGGCGCGGGCTGATCCGTCCATTCGTTTGGTTGGGCAAGGTCCTCTGTCTGCAACGCACCGGAATCTTGCTCATACTGATAGTACTCTGTCCCGCCACTGTGGCCGGGCCAGGGCCCACCCACTTGCGCATAATCGTCGGCAGGTGGCATGGTCGACGGGTCTTGGTACTGGTAGTGTCCTTGCGACTGGTAGTAGCTTGCCTGCTCGTCTGTCCACGCGGTGTCTTGCGTTTGCATGGTCGCGGGTACTTCATCCGCACCCGACAACTGCTGCTGTGTGCGCAGGAACTGTCCACGGCCCGAGCCGGACGGTGGCGGCGTGACGTACGAGCTCGCAGGAAGTCCGTTCGAGCTGACGCCCGGGTGGCCATCATATGCAGCCGCGCCATTCGTGTTTGCCGCCCACTGTGCTTGACCATCTTGATCGTACGCGCTTCCATTGCTGTGGTATGGCATCGGTTGTTGCGTGGTCAACGCCTGGTGCAGCTCCGCGACCTCGGCCGTGAGCGCTTCGACCATACGCCGCTGTTCCTCGAGCTCCCTGCACTCGCGCTCGCGCTCGCTCTCGACCTGCGTAAGCGTGTTTTCCAGCGTCGTCACGCGCACCGTCGAGCGCGAGAGCTCGTCGTGGCGCTGCTTACGGATCTTCTCGAGCTGGTCGCGCAGCATCGCCTCCGACCGCTGCAGCTCGCGGATGTAGCCCATGAGGCAGTCCACCGCGTTCTTCGGTGCCAGCAGCGCCGACGCCATCTGAGGCCCGCTCATCGATCGCGACGCCGCAAACTTGGAGCGCGCGAGCGAAGCCGTCGACTCATTCACTCGCGAAGCCGACTTCGGTCGCGGTCTCGCCAGCACATCTGGCGATGCCGCCGTTAATCCCTGGGCGTCTCCATTGGAGAGCAGCATGGTCGTGTCCAGCGCGCTACTGCCAGTGCCGCTCTCGCGACGAGTGCCAGACCGCGCCGAACCCGCACCTGTGAGACCCGCGACGGTCATGTACCCGGAGAGACTCAGCCGCACGCGCTGCGTGGCACTGAGTCCGCCTTCCTCGCTCTCGTACGTGGAGAGCCCCAGCGGCGTCTTGGGCGAGCGCGTCAGCCGCTTCTGCCGCTTCGGGTCGCGCGGCGACAAGGGCTCGATGGCACCGCCCGTGATGGCGTCATGGGCAGCGCCGTTTCCAGCGCGCGACGGCGGCGGCGGCGTGAGGGGCCCCGTAGCCACCAACGCGAACGCGTCGTGGGTCCCACCGTTGGCGGCGGTCGCCATCGGCGGCTCGTCCACTTCGTCCCCATACAACTGGGAAGCGTCGTGGGCCAGCGCGCGGAACGCCGGGTCCTGCGGGTCCATCATGTCGGCGGACCGCTTGCGCTGGCGAAGATACGCGTCTTCGGGCTGTTGGTCATTCCCATCACATCACGTCACATCAAAACGCGTCAGCTGCCCGTCCGTACACACACACACACACGATCCACCAGCAAAAGCGACCCAAAGACGTACACTGAGCGGCGTGGGCACCACGATGTCGCTGGATGGAGCCCTCGGATCCGCTTTCTTATTCGCCGTGGGCGGAATCTTATTCGCAGCGAGCAGCTCCGCGGACGCGGCGTCTCTCGAGCCGTGTCGCGCGCGCAGCGGCGTGCCGTGGCTGGCTTGTCGCTGGGTGCCGTTTGTTGACGCCGGCGGCCCCTCGCCGCTTCTCCGGCGCGTGGACGGCGGCGGCGTCATCGCCGCATGGGCCCCGAGCGTCGCGATCGTGCGGCCGCTGCCTCGTCTCAGAAACGTCGTCGTCGCCGGCGGCGCATTGTTGTTACTGAGGTGGTGCAGCTCATGGAGCGCGAGCCGCGGCGGGGACGTGTCCTTGCGGGGCGACGCCGACGACCGCCGTGTGGACGACGAGGGGACGGCGCTTGTGGCTGCGGTTGCGGATGCGGACGCGTGTGGACGCCGCAGGCCGGAGGGCCCCTGCTGCCCGGCGCCTCCGCCGGACCCGCGCTTGGCCGGCGCAGCGCCGTTGGCGCGCATGGCAGGCGCCTGCAGGCGGCTCGGCGGCGGCCCCCTCTCCATGGTGTTGGGAGTGGAGTGGGCGTTGGTATTGGGTTTGAGGGGACACGTGTGATGGGAGAAAAACCAACGAAGGGACTAAACGGGGGTGGAGAAACAAAACGGTCAAAAGGGACACTACAACCAAGTACCGTGCGTCGTCCCACTAAGTACGAAAGAACTGACTCGATACCGGTACGAATTATACCCCTCGAAAGAGTGCCTACCGAACAAACGCCATTGCGACCTTTCCACCAAGATCGAAACGCTACATGACTTTGGATGAAGAGAGAGAGACAGCGCTGCGCTTGCTCCATTTTCTCACGCTGCGCGCTGTGTTACGCGGGTGTACTCCCTATCCACGCGCGGTAGCGTGTTCCCCCCGTAGCAGCGGAGCCGGTGGTGTCGACGCCTCCTCCTCTTGCTCCTGTTATATCGATCGCATCCGCAGAGATCGATCTCAGTTTTGCGCGATGGGCACGTCGTGGACGCCGAGCCGCGAGACGCGGCGCGAGTACTCGTCCTGCACCTCCTCCTCGCTCGTGCCGAGGCGGTTGATGGCTTTGACGCGCTGCAGCTGCTCGCGCGTGAAGCCGAACATGAACTCGACCTTGCTCACGGGCTGAAGATTGTTCGGCACGCCGCTGTACCGGCGGATCTCCTCGAAGCGCTCGATGTCGAGGTCCGAGATGCCCAGCTTCTTCATGCCTTTCTCCTTCTTGAGCATGTCGGTGTTGACGCCGAGCCGCTCGAGCGCGTGGTGGCTGATCTCGTGCGTGCCGATGGTCAGTCGGCGCCGCGACGGCGAGATGTTCTGCTTGTCCAGCAAGGTCGCACTCCGCGGCGAGTACAGCAGCCGCGCCGACAACTCCCCGCCCTCGACCGAGTTGTGCCGCGAGCCGGCGAGCGAGAGGCTGCCTTGCTTCTGCAGCATCGTGGATCGGCGCGCGCCAGCGGACTGTGAGTGGCCGTGTGGCGCCTCGAACGAGAGCGACTTGTGTGGCGACGACAAGAGCGGCGGCAGCGCCGAGGGCTTGCCGATGGACTCGGTGGCGCTTGCGCGGTCGGCGAAGCTCTCGCGCTTTTCCGGGAGCACCGAGAGCGGCTCCGAGTCGGACCGAAGCAGTTCAGCGAGCGCGTCGAGGTCGCCCAGCGGTTCACTTGCCGCCGCCGTGGTGGAAGGCGGAAGTGCGTTTGCGTTTGCGATGGCGGCGTTGCTGACGCGGGGTGAGGCTGGAGGGGACGCGGTAGAGGCTTTGGCACCTGCGACAGCGGCGTCGCTGTTCGTCCCGATGATGGCAGGAAGGCCCTGTCTGGAAGAAGAATCCCCAGAAGAAGCCGACTGGTCGCTGCGCCGTGGCGTGAGCCGAGGGGTCGACCCGGGCGTCGTCGGTTTCTTCTGATCGGTTTCTGTTGTTGCTGCTGCGGCGGCTTCTGATGGTTTGGCTGGTGTGGATGGCGGCTCGGTCGTCGCTGGGGATACAGTCGATCCGCCCCGCGCGTCGGACGCGGTCTCGTGCGCCGTGTCCATGGATGCGATGAAATCGTCTACCTCACGCAGGTCATGCGCCTCCGACATCGAACGAGAGCGCTGATGCTGGCTGCCGATTTGAACGCGTGCGTGGCTTCCAGCAATGTCTTTTCCCCTCACCAGCGGGGACTGACTCGGCCAATTGAGGAACTGGGCCCGCTCCAAAAAAAAGCGACCTGGAGGACCTGCCACCACGGTGTAGGGTTTGTACCGCACGGCGCAGTTGGTTGGGCCGTAAAATTGGAATGAGACGTCGTCGAACGAGTTGGCTGAAGATGAGGAACCTGTCCAGTTGGCGACGAGGTTGCTAGGGGCAAGCGCAGAAAGCAGCCAGTCTGCCACCTTCGCCGTGTTGAGCAGGGGCAGCCGCCTCCGGGTCCATGCGGTGGGAGGGCTTCACTCTTTGTCACACACTGTCAGTCTGTGCACATTCACCTAACGAGAGATGCGTGGGCGCTCAGGCCCTCGATGATGGAATCCATGCGTTGTTGAACGTATTAAGTGAACCTCTAGTCAATTTTCTCCTTGGCTTTGGGGATGTGAATGACGTTCGTGCCCGTCACCTTGGACAGCGTCTCAGGCGAGCGAAGCACACGAATGAGCGTCTCGAAGATCCGCACTTCGTCCTTGAGGTGGCCAACGTAACGCTCACCACGCGCGATGTAGATACCTTCCACCAACTCCAGCACGTCGTCCGGATCCGGGAGTTCCGAATACTGGATCTGGAACAGCGCCCCACGGAAAAAGCCCTTGACGGCACTTCCGACAGTGACTAGCACAAAGATGTACACGGCGGTAATGCCATACGAACCGATCCCGAGCGAGTTGAGCCCTTGCACGATGTTGTCTGAGACTGCGATCAAGCAGAACGGGGTCGATTCGTCACAGAACTCACGGTCATTGCCAGTCTTGGCACTCGTGACGTTCCGAAGAACGGGCTCCACGGACCACCAGCTTGAGCCTTGCACGCTGTGCTTGGAGATATTTACTGATCGCAATTCTTTCGAAAGCTCAAGAACGCCGTTGATAGCTGTGAGCTCAACAACACCTGGCAGGATAGACTTCACTTGAATCGGGTTTGCATCCTGCTCAGTCTTGTTTGAGCTGCTCAACTGGATCATCGGGACGAGGGCCGATCGATCTTCGTTCGTGAGCTCGACACGCTTCGTTATGTCAATAGTCAGAAAGTTGACCGGCTCTGGACGCTCAAACGTGATGGTCAAAATCCACCAAAGCTTCTCCGTGGATTTCAATTGCGACACCAAGCGTTCGAGATTCGGAGGGGAACTGGACCACACATCTCTCGAGAAGGTGTCGTAGGTGATTCGCTGCATCACTGCTCCGTCGGCGATCTGGTCACCTTCGTAGTCGGGGCTGTTGATGTCCACTCCCGTGTAGAGTTTGTTCACAGTTCCTCGTGAATCTTCAATGCCAAAGCTGACGTCGGTTGTCTTCACCCGATTGGGCTCCGTGCTGGGGTTGGCCGAACTGAACAAGAGCAGAGGCCCGACGAGACACAGCAATAAGAAGAGAAGCATAACACCGGCAGACATGAGCTTCTTGCCCATTGGCTGCCGTTTCTTGCCTTGTAACACTTCTGCCTCTTCAACTCGTCCTCGCATTTCCAGCTTCACCTGGAATAGATGTGCTGCAGTGTCTTCAAGAAGAACCCAATGCTGCCAACTGAGTGACGTCTTGATGCACACATAGTCAAGCAATGCACGCATTTCAAACAGGAAGGGTGCCATCATGACAAGCGGGAAAACCTTCTCCTTCATCGTCTGATACGTGCCTCGAGTGGTGTAGTTGAAGCGGCTGCCCTTGAATACTGGGTAGCCGTACCGAATTTGTAGTGCTCCCAGCCACAAGTAGGTGCAATGCAGCAGGTAGAACAGCACGAGTGCGAGACGATCCTGGAAGTACGTGCCAATGTGCTGGGGCATAAGTACCCACAGGCAAAGGTGGAGCAGCACGATGTAGGAGTACTGGAGAACGATCTTCGATGTCAACGAACCGCACACGTAGGCTGCGCGATCCCAAATAATGAAGCATAGCTGGATAAACACGACGAGCACCAGGTAACCCGATACCATCGAGCTAGACTTCACTTGGGCAGCTGTAGGTGATGCACTCAAGTCAGGATCACCGATTTGTTTGAAAAAGACGATCGCGAACACTGCGGCGATGAGCATTACAGTCAGCGACGGCGCAAAGAAGTCTCTTCCAGGTTTCGATCCTGAAATTGCAGCATGGATATCCTTGTCCCATTGCGCAGGAGGCTCGCAGACAACGCGTTTGAAGAAAGCATCCACCTGCGGGAATCTGGTCTCCAGCCACGACGCCTTCTGTGTACCGTAATGGTCGCGCGACGAGCTAGACGCATCTTCGATTTCAATTTGCTCCGTCACGGCGTTCACGGCATCAGCCGAGGACTCGGGTGGACTTGTGCTTCGCCGATGATGGTCATCTCTCTCAACATCGTCTTTTTCCTCGATCGCCAGCATCTGCCTCTGCTCTTCCTCAGCTTCCAACTCGTGAAGTAGCTCCTCTGCCAGCTCTGTTCCACGCCCTTGATTCGACTCATCCGGTTCTAGTAGCAGTTGAGACTCGGACGAAGCGGCCCGATGGGGATGTGCGACAGGCTGTGCGATGACACGGCCAGGGCCACCGAAGTTGAAAGATTCGTCAATTGAGTCATGGGACGAGAGATTCGACCCGTTCACTTGTCTACGACTGCCGAAAATTGAATCAGCTTCATCGTCTTCCCTTTCCTTGGAATCGACCCAAAGGCCACGAATGATGAGCTCCCTACGATGCCAAAGTATCGCGAGGGCGACGTAGAAGTTCCACTGGAGTCCCTTGAAGATCGTATCAACCCCGCTCAAGGTCACACCGTCATACTTGAAGATACCAAGGATGACAGTCGGTTGGATCGACTGTTCCTGTAGCACAACCGAGTTCTTTGGGGCGCCGCAGAACGGTTGAAAGCTTGGGTAGTAATAGCCGCGACCGCCCAAGCCTTGACAAAAGATTGGTAGCTGGAATGCGTATCTGACCAAGATGATTGTACATGTCTACAAAACCCCGCCATCAGTCTTCACTTCGATGGTCAACATCAAGGACAGCACTTACGTATTTGAGGAGAAGCAGCCAGGAGTGAGACGACGGCCGTGGGCTTTCAATACCAAGATACCCAAACGTGCACAGGACGTAGATGAAGTTCAGCACATCCGCCTACAAAAGCACATACGTTAGTGTACCGGTTACACAGCAGCTATCCTCAATTGATCCCGCACCTGTCGCGCGAACGCAAGAATCATAGCAACATAGCACCACTGTGCGGTTCGACTCCTCACAGCGTTGATGCCAACGCTGACGATTTCACTGATTGTCGGCTCCACTTGATCGTCTGGATCATACTCAATCGTTTCTGCTTGCATGGCTGCATCCTGAAGGCCGTAAAGCCAGCGATACACAGGGATGCGCCAAGAACGGCGTGTTTGTTCGTCAAACTCCGCATCCTCTGCATCTCCAAAACTGCTTTCATCACCCGTGACACTGCTAATCTCGCTGCCAGCCTCATCGACACCATTGTCGTAATCCACTGCCGCAAACACCGGGACGGGTAGATTCTTGTCTTGTAAGCACTGCAAAATAGACTCGTCGACCGTGTGCCGTGGGACGGCGAACGCGAGAGCAGATAGATAGCGGTCGAAATCCTTCGCTAGATCAGCTTGGAACACATATTTGATGTCCGCGTGATTTCCCTCCTGACGAACAATGAGCTCGAAGCAAAACAGCATGGGTGACACATCGTCGAACTGGACCTTGCTCTCACTCAGACGAAGCGTCACGACATCCTTCCATGCAAAGGCAGTTTTGATCTTCTTCCGCCTTTTCTTGCTTCGATGGCGTAGTGCAACTTCCTCGTCCTTGTAGAACACAAGGTTTCGCGCATCGATGACGACGTAACGGTGGAGATATTTCGGCTGGATCCACGACAGCCAGGCTGACGTCCAAGTTGTGGCCACATTCTGTCGCCGATACTTCATCCAGCCAGCCGTGCAGCTGCCGTCAAGATTAAGTGGGTATGTCGACGCAGGGTCACTGGCAACGCTGAAAGGGCCTTCCCCCATTCTTGAGACAGCTGCAACTTTGAACTGATAGCTCGTTCCTGGTCGAAGGCCTTCTAACTTTACAGAGGTTATGTCGCCCTTCACCTCAACGACATCGCTGAAATCACCGAGAAGCGTTTGTGATGGATACTGCTGTCTTGTAATGCGGTAGAATCGAATCTTGTGGAGACTCTCCTCTGGTGGATCCCACTCGAGAGTAATCGCGTTTTGGAAGTACTCGATAACTCTTGGTTTCGCGGGTGCCATGGGAGGCAAGTTATAATGCAAACCCATCGCGATATCCATCAGCTCCTCAACTTTGTGAACGAGCTTCGATACTATGATTTTGAGCCGCTGCAGCGCTGCACTCTTCTCCTTTTTGAGGTGAAACCATTGCGCGGTGCGTTCCTTGTAGAATCTGCGGACAATCTCTTCTTGACGAGCGGAAGCTTGCATTTTTTCGAGTTGAATGTGTTGACATACATCGCGGTAAGTTGGTGTCGAAAGCATCTCACACTGAATCGAGATTAAGACGAAGATTGCGATGATACCAGACGGGACATTCACTGTCTGGATACCGAGCAGATCTTCGACGGAAAGGCAGACATCACCGGTGCTCGAGCTGTTTTCAGCCCTACTCCCCACAAGACAGCGACTCAAGTCGTCCTTGACAAACGGTGCACTGATGACGACCATGATGAAAAGGTGTACCCAATTGAACTTGCGGAGTTTGTGGATCCATTTGCTGCTTGGAAGCCGTGCATCGTCGAGTCGGTATAACAGAAACACTGCCGCGCCGATATACACGAAAGATGCGATGCCACCGTGTGTCGCCCCGCAGATGAAGATTACGACCAACGTTACAGGCAACCAGCCGAGGATGAAGAAGTACACAAGAGCATGCCAAGCCGATGCCCTCGTCTTTCGCATGAAGTCAGACTCGACTAGCTCGTTTTGTCCGGACTTCTCAAGCATTTTTACGTCGTACGACTGGGCGGCGATGTGAAACCCACGCAGCGATGCCGAATTTCTCCGCTTGCTGCTCTGTGACTGGACTTGAATATCGATTCCGCGCCCTTCGATGCGCAAGCGCTGGGAGTTTGGTAGCATGTACGCAGCCAACAAAGCAACGAAGTCCGCAAGTAGAGCCCACTTGTGTTGGTTCCCCAACGCGAGCCAGCGCTGCTGCGGTACCGAAAGATGCTTCCACGGTGCCGTCGCCTCCTTCTCGACACCAGCAAACGGTGGCAGCCACACGATGAGACAATACTCACCGATGATGATGATAGAAAGAGCACCCGCCAGCAGGAACCACAGCCTGCAGACATTGTGGGGCGCAGCGTACATCATCCCGTATACTGTGACGAGATAGCCGATTGAGATGACATCACGATGCGCGAAAGCCGAAGCTGTTAGCAACAGCATCACAACATTTACGGAGGCAGAACCAGCATATTCAATGCAGAAGTCCCGCATGTGAGACAAGAAGCCTCCTTCATCATCGTCGCTCGCTCGGTCTTGCTCCAGGAATGTTTGGACTCCTTCCAAGCTTTCTTGACGAGCGACAGGAAATCGAGCAGATCCAATTGCTTGAGAGGGAGGAGTTCGTGTCTGCGCTGAAGCTGAGATTCTCAGCCCGGACGCGTCGATTTGTTCTGGACTACTTGGCGGCTGGCTGCTCACTTGGCTAGACGTCGGCTGCGCAGGAACAAACCCCGGAGGTGTCTTTTTCAATGACATTTCGAAGTACTGGGCCATGCGCTGCACGAAACACATCAAAATAACGAGAAGTTGGCCCGAATCTAGCCTCCACATACTTGTCTTCGCGTTGGAGCCATCTTGAACGAGGCGCTCGAGGCCAAACCACTTTGCGTTCTCTCCCAGATCCACATCGCGATAGCCGTCGTCGGTTGACTTGATACCACCAAATAATCGGAGCTGATATGCATACCTCGCCGACATTGCGATCACCGAAACCCAAAAGAGTGGAAACCATAACTTCTGCCACGACGAAAGCGGTCGACCCAGTACGAGTACGAGAACGTATGCGGCACCAACCGCATTGATATGCTGAAGAGCGACACTCATCGTCACTATCACGAGCGCTGTTGTGCTGAATGCCATGAGAGTTCGTCGCACAGTATCAACCCAGAACAGGAGCTTGTCCATGAGTTGATTCCGGCCGACCACGAGCATTTCATACGGACGAACATCTTGCATGATCGATGAGAGCTGCCAAAACATCAGGCCGATGACCACGGCCGTTGGTGCGAGGTACACGAACACTCCAGACAGCGAATTCTTGGACGACGCTTTCTCCAATCCGAAGTCGCGAGACGACATGAAACTGCTTGTGAACACATGCTTGTCAAAGTAGTTTGACACGTCTTGGAAGTGGAAAACATAGCGGGCGATCAATACGACGACTTCGACAATCATTGCGAACGACCAGAGAAGCTTCAGCCGCAACGAGCTGCGTGGCGCACGTTTGAACTTTCCGAGGTGGCCGCCGACAACGATGAGCAGCATAACCATCTGGGCGCAGCCGAGCACAGTAGTGTGTGCGCCTGAGTCGATGAGTTCGTGGTTGAAGACGACAAGCAGGATGGCAATGTAACAGATGACGCTACCGACTATGCGATACAAGTTGTCCACCTCGACAGCGATTCGAGAAACGAAGAATATTGGGTTCTGGTGGCTCGACTCGATGGATCGCATGCGTTCTTGGATAGTGTCCGCGTTCGACACGTAAATCACCAACTGGAAGACGAGCTGGAGAATGATTAGTAGCTGTGCGCTGAACAACGTGGGCCACAAGGAGCCCCACGTCTCAGAATCTTCGCTGTAGCACTCGAGACCGATGAGCTCGAGCTGACTACTCTTCTTGCAGTCGACATTGCGAATGAACGTAGCCAGGCATACCGCGAGAGCGTACGCCAGCAGAACTCGCCATAGCCTCTGCCGATGCTTGAAAAAAATAATGCAAAGCATGGCGAGGACGAGGTAGCCGGCCTGAAAGAACGATTCGCGAGTACTCAATACCACAGCTATAGGCAGATTACAGAACAAGTGCACGATCTGTTAGCAATGTCACTTGGATGATATACAATGAATGCGCACTCACCAACGATGGTCAGCAAGACCAACGCCCCAAGATGCGTAAGAATGACCTGCTTTGCATCCTGAAGCCACATCGGAAGAAAATCCTTCCAGCTCGCTCGTGTTCCCTAAGCAACCAAACGATGTTAGAATCCTCTGAACTTCGACCGCTCCTGTTAGATGACGTGCCTTACCCGACGGAGGCGCGCCATGTGACGGAAAACATCCATGCTATTTCGTTCTTCCTCTTCACTCAGAGAGCCTTCCATGTTTCCGATGCGGGAGGATTCATCGACCGCTGGTTGCTTCGAGGCCTTGACAACGTTCTCGTAGCGCCATCTTGTTCGCATCGAGGCGAAGATCACAACCAAACAAAAGTTGTGCGCACCAAGGTCAAGAAACGGATACTGGAACTGCTTCAGGCCGTACTTGGTGTAATCGCCACTGACGAAATCCCAAGTCAAGTTGACCGCATACTCCGTCATTGAAAGCAGAGTGCTGTAGAAGATGAGCAGCTTCACAAGTGGTCCAGTCGGAACGAGACCGTATAACCCGAGGGTGAGCAGGGCTAACCCCATCATCGGTGCATTTCCGTACGACGGGTAGGACACGCACCACGCGATGGCGGCCGCGCTTGCGAGAAGCGACCCACCGTCATGCAGAAACACTCGAGTGCTGAAGGGGAGATCACGCAGCAGCTTCGTGACTTCAGCACCAGAATAGGTTCTTGACGAGAGCCCTCCGGCACTGTCTTCTTTTGAAGCTTGGCGTTGTGGAAATTCCGACATTTCTCCCATGTTTGAACGACTTGCCTGAAGTCTTTGGAACGCGTTGTGGAGACTCACGAGCTTGGCCAGACATGCGAACAGCAGCGACAGGAGTGCAGCAAATGTGTAGTACTGCCACTTGATCGACCCTTCCTTGAAGTTGGTGAATCCTGCGTACTTGATGATGTCGCGACCAAGCGAGCTCGACGCCAAGTCAGAGAACTGGAGAATATACCTAGATAGCGCATGAATGGTTAGTTTCAAAAAGGCACGCAAGGACCAGATCCACTCTTACCAGGTATAGATGACCGTGAAACACCAGACCAAAAGCAATCTCGCCACCCGTCCACCGATGAAGAACTCCTTCTTGGGGTCGCCGTTCACAAAGTCTCCCACAGATACCCGCTTCGCGTACAGCGTCCACGACACGAGCAGCATCAACAACGCCAGATACAACACGACGGTCGCGCCAGCTGGGACGATGAACGCCGTCAAAAAGAGCAGCAGCATCGCCAGCACCTCCACGCCGTGGATAGTGGTGACTTTTCGTCGGGTCTGTCGCGTGTCGTCGCGGTCTTGCCCCAACAGTTGAGCACCGGCCTCTTCGAAGAGATCGAACGCATCGTCCTGATCGGGAAGCCGCACTCGACGCAGCACGACAAAGAAATGAATCAAACTACAGAACACCACGAGAGCGTCGAGCCCCGGGTAGATCACGCCGTCCGCAACGTCGCTGATGTGGCCAAAGCCGACGATCCGGAGCGCGTGCTCGCCGTGCCAGCCTCGAGCCATGTGATCGAGCCACGCCGCATAGACGATGTGGCCGACGCACGCCAGCGCTGAGACCACAATCGTGGCGATGACCAGCGGACCGGACGCGAACGACCGGAGGATGCCGCAGCAGAGTAGCAGCAGGTAGAGCGCCGAGACCACGTTCACGCGCAGCAGCACGGCAGCGAGCAGGCTCAGCGCGACCACCGAGCTGGACACAAAGTGCAGCGCGCGCACCGCGCGTCGCGACAGCCCCGCACGGACGGCGACCGTGCTGGCATGTGGCACCGCGCGGTAGCTAAAACGTTCACACACACACAGGCACCGCGTGAGATCTCATTGTTTCCCCGCATAGTCGTTGTATATGGATGTCAAACCTGCGCGAGGTCGTGCGGCGTTGGCCCAGGGAGGGCTCGCCCAGGATGAGCGGCTCGGAGTAGCCCTTGGAGGGCGGCGAGTGCGCGTGGAAGCCGCGGCCGGCGCCGTGGTCGCGCAGCGGCGTCGTGCGCGTGAGATCGTTCTGCGGCGTGCCCACCTGCTCGTACACGGCCGTGCCATCGTGGTCGTGCGAGTCGTCCGAGAGCCGGCGCGTGGGTGTGAGCACGATGCGGCCGTCCGGCGTGATGATGTCGGACGAGTCCAGCGCCGAGCGCGCGCTCATGAGCACGGGCGTCGAGTCCACGCGGCGCACGTGCGGCGAGGGCGTCGGGCGGCGGCGGCACGGAGAGAACCGGTCCATGCACCGGCGGCGTTTCCTTGGGCCGCGCGGGGAACTCTAATGCCGGTCGTTTCCCCTGCGGTCGCGTGGTGCGCAGAATGTTCTCCCAACGTTGGTTGTCGTTGGGAGGGGAGTGCGGCTCTTGTCTGTCGTTGGCGCTGCCGTGTGGGGGAAGCCCAACACAAACGACCCCTTTTTTCCAACGGAACAGACAGCCATATTGGGGGAACAGACAGATGCGATAGCGCTTTTGACGGTCCCACCACTTTCTGCGACACACGGAAGAGAGTACTTCGCGATTTTCAACCAATCATCGTGTTCGAAGTGGCAGATCGCGAGCGCGACTGTCCAATCAGAACCGCCACTCGTACTGACCTCCCACCAATATTTATTGGCCTAGCACAATTATTGCGCGCTACGGTGTGGTCACTGTGTTGATGGGGGCACAGGTGTGAATTCGGCGAAGCTCGCGAAGAGCTGTATCCTCTTGACCTCGGGGAGCTTCACGAAGCGATCGCACGTGGTCTTGGCGTCTTCAAAATAGTGCTTACGCACGTAGAAGTTGGTGACCGCCTCGACAAAGTCTGGCGAACGACCAATCGTGAGGATTCTGCTCACCACAGCGGCCAGTCCCGGTGCGACACGTACATGGATCTTGAGGAGACGCTGCGAGGAGCTCTTGAAGAAGTTCGAACCGAAGATCTGTGATTCTGTACACAACATGCTCTTGCGTTAAAGTCCGAATGCTTTGGGCAAGCGACAGGTGGAGTCGTCTAAAACGCACGGCCCGAGTCTCTTGGAGCACAGGATGCTTGTTGTGACTTCCTCGGGGGTCGATAGCGCTGGATCTTCGATGTATTCTTGCTTGCGAAGGATCTCTTCCAGATAAGTCACAGTGGGCAGCCGTTCGCAAGCCGTAGAGAGTGCCAGGTATTGCCCCATCATCTCTAGAGGTGAACGACACATGAGTTCGGGGCATTACGCTTCAGAAGAGGAGACGGAGCGGGTTGGAGGACACGTACGGGCTGTCTCGTGACGCTCTTTCAGTTGCAATGATCGCATGAACATAAACTGGAGGGCTTCTCGTTTCTACAAACCACGTTTTGGTAAGTGCAGCGCTCAACCGCATACCAGCTATTACACCGCGTACCCTTCGCCGCTCCGACTCGAGCACGGCATCCAGATCCTCTTCTGGGATCTTGCTCTTGTCTTTCTCGCTCAGATTCCTGAGCGCCTTCTCGAAATTCTCCAGCGCTCGTTCGTCGTCGTTGATCCGACGCCACAACTTGGCCATCTATTGCACAACTATCTCAGCTTTAGAGGCCGATCGTTTTGCCGTCCACTGATGGAGAACGCTCACATTCAAGTTTGCCATGAACGGATCCAGCAGGGTCTTGCGCGTCTTCTGGAGTTCTCGGATCTGGTCCGTGACCTGCCGGTACGTCGCTGAGCTCACTTTCCTCTCGCGGGGACCTCCCAACGGCGGCAACCGCACTGCGTCATCCACGCGAGGCTTTTCGGACGACGACGGCCGTGCAGTTGGATCCAACTCCTTCAGTCGCTCTCGAAGCGGTTTAGCCCCCGCATCGCGCTTCTCCTTGGCCAGTTGAACTTGATGATGCCGTTCGTTTCTACCAGAGAGCGAGTGAGTCACCCAAAGAACCGACGTCCTCACAAAGAGGTCTCAAATCGCACTTGTCTGGGATAGACGAGAGCTGTTTCTTAGCGCGCTGATACTGGACTTCGATGCGTCGCATGTCGGCGAGAATTGCATTGATCTCGTTCTGGAGCGTCACCTCATCTACATATCCAAACTCTCCATGTTAAACGAACACAGACACAGAACCGACGACGGAAAACGCGCCCGTCACGCGCGACGAGACCGAGCGCCTCCACACTCGGCTCGGAACCCGAAACGCACCGGTGTGGGTCACGATGCGCGCCTGGTCCAGCGTGTCGAGGTGCATGAGCTTGACGAGACGGCGCGTGGCGTCCCGCTGCGCGGCGCGCGCCGCCGCCTCGCGCTGTCGCAGGTCGTAGCGGGCCGCATGGAGTTGCTGCAGCGTCGCAGCGATCTCTCCGCGGGACCGCGACCGGTGTTCCAGTTGCAGAGACTCATCCTTCTCCCCGGGCGCCCCATCCTCCTCCATGCGCTTCTTCAACTCGGGCGTTGTGGGCGGAGGCAGCTGACGTGGCTGACCACCGTCCCGGTGCCTTGGCACGTCGGCGACCGAGGGAGATGCGCTGCGCTCCCCACAAAAGCTCGGCGGCACCGGCATCGGGCTCCATCCCCCTTCTTCCATTCTCCGTCTTCAACGTCGTTTACTCGCTCTCTCTCGCCCTGCGAGACTTCAAGAGGCCATTGTGCTCCTGCTCCAGCTGGCTATTCGCGTCAGCTTCCCAACTCCATTTTTATCAAGTTCAGCTTTTAGGGCTCGGTCAATTTTACGATTGAGGCTTCCCCCGGGACCTGATTCTGTGGTGTGGCGCACACATTCGGAACACTTTTCCCGCTTACCTTTCCACTTCACTTCCTGTTCTCGACACCTGGGAACGATTTTATTTGAGTTTTGTGCTGGCGGCCGAGTGATTCGCGGAGCGGGTGCCTGGGATCCAAAACTTCACGTTTCGGTTGGCAAGACCCGACCCCTTGCCTGCCACGCATGTGAAAACAGAGTGATGGTCACTTCAGTCGCCTCCCTTCTGCACGTGCGTCATCCTTGCTGACCAGGTCTGTCGAATTTGGGGATTTTTGTGGCCGGACTGGTGACTCGCTGTTGTGGGTTTGGAGAGACGGAACACAGACAGTGCGTGCTTCAGAAGCACGCAGCAGCGAAGCGATCCAAAACGCTTGCCATGCCAGCTGCCGTGATGCATGCACTGCTGAAGAGAGGTGGGCTCCTTTCCCAACACCAGCACAGCACCGGGATAGATCCCTTTGGTGTGGAACACACGACGGAATCCACGCCACACACAACCGGTCGGCTGCAGTGACGTGGCCCAAGAAAAAACACGCAACTCACTTGATCTTTGTATCCGTCCACGCACCGACGTGGGGACGAAAGCGGTCGGCGACCGACGACTCTTTGGAACTCAAACACCCACACACGCGAGGTGTTCTCTCTTGTCACGTCAGCCCAATGTGCGTGGGTCTGGGAGAAGAACAGAGCGAGAGGAGGGAGAGGATAAGGCGCACTGCTTCGCTTTGATCGAAGCGGCGATACCTACCTTACACTACAGTCCAGTGCAATGGCGTGTCGAAGGGACGTGTCGTAAACGGAATACCTACAGGGAAGCAAGGAAGGGGTTCCGCGTTCTTCCTTCGATTCTGCTTGTCTTTTCCCCAACTGCAACAGCATTTTCCGCCAATCACATCACTCGACTCACCCACGATCTCGAGACGGTCGCTATCGGGTAGGTTCGTAAACCGGCGGCGAATCCACCAAGTCCACTTGTCGACGTGCACGTGTCGCAGGTCTTTGTGTGCGCGCGTTGGGACCAACCGTTCGCTATCCTGAGGGAGGAGTCTCCTGTCATTCGAAAAAACCCAACGCCAACGATGGGCCATGGAAACGTCAGTCCAGCTGGCAAAGCGACGGGTTGACTCTTCCCCTCCGCTGCCCGGCGACGACCTTGCCTGTTTGTTGGTTCAGCCTGGCGTGTGTGTGCGTGTGCGTTGGTTTGTTGGTGTCGACTCGGCGCGTTGCTTCTTTGGCTCGACTCACTGACGTACTTGCCACCAAGAAACCCAAGGAACCCCTCGCCTTCCTCCGCTTCCCCCATATACGAGCGCGTGCGTGTGTGTCCTCCCAACGATTTGTCCCCAACACACATACACACACGTATCCACGACAGACCGCCGCGTCCCCACATAACGACCCCATATTCCCAACGAACTCCTCCCAACGAACGAATATGCAAGTCGCGACGCCTCGAAAGTTGGTGCTGCCGCCCATCGGGCCGCTCTTCGCGTCGCGCGCGTTCTCGCTCGACGCGTCCGCGGCGGCGTCGGCCGCGCTCAGCGACTACCACGGGCTCCACCAGCTCGCGACGCCCAGCCACCACCAGTCCCACCACTACCACACGGCCAACAACCACCACAGCGTGGCCAACAACCTGCGCACGCCCACGGGCGTCCACGCGGTCGCGTCGTTCGACGCGGGCTTCCCGACGTCCTCGCCCGTGCGCAAGGAGAACAGCCGCAAGCCCAGCATGAAGGACTTTGACGCGTTCAAGCTCGACGTGACGAGCTCGCCGACCGGCTCGGACGCGCCGTCCGCGTGCGAGCACGACGCCGCCGCGTTGGACGGCGACGACGAAGAGAAGCTGCGCCTGAGCCGCGAGCGCAACCGGCTCCACGCGCAGCGCACGCGCATCCGCAAGCGCGAGCTGCTGGAGAACCTCAAGGACCGCATCGCGGCGATGCAGGGCGAGTACGCGCTGCTCAAGCAGGCGTACGACGCGCACGTCACGGCCATGTACCTGCTGAGCCTGTGCGACGAGAGCGCGCACCTGTCGATCCAGGGGCTCGACGACATCTCGGACCTCGCGGCCGCCAGCGACGCCGCGGCGCAGGTCGTGTGCGTGAACGACGAGG
Organism: Pythium folliculosum; assembly: GCA_023336295.1. Taxonomy (NCBI): domain Eukaryota; phylum Oomycota; class Peronosporomycetes; order Pythiales; family Pythiaceae; genus Pythium; species Pythium folliculosum. The sequence continues at coordinate 21,754 of JAADWV010000313.1, forward strand.
ACGTGGACGCCGCGGCGGCCGCGAGCGGCCAGACCGCGCTCATCCTCCACGACAAGAACTGCCAGTACTACCACATGGACGCCGACGACGACGGCAGTGGGTACGAGGACGCCGCGTGCGGCTGCATGGACCGCCACGGCGGCGGCGGCGGCGGCGACGCGCCGCTCAACGCCAACGGCAAGCGCCCGCACTCGAACTCGATCTCGCTGCTCACGTGCTCCAAGGAAGAGCGCGAGCAGATCCGCCGCGAGCGCAACCGGCTCCACGCGCGCCGCGCGCGGCTCCGCAAGAAGCTCATGCTCGAGAAGAGCCAGCAGGTACGGACGCGCCCTCCTCCTCTTTCTTTCGGGAAGCCCAACGTGAGACTCACTCAACATGTTCGTCCCTTTCCCACAGGCTGTGCAGAAGCTCCGCGCGCGCAACGAGCTGCTCCGCGCGCGGCTCTCGATCCTCGTGGCCTCGATCTACGACGGCCGGCAACCCATGCTGCCGGCCATCCTCGAGGCATGAGGCTGCCGCCGCCGTGTGCCGTCGTTCGTCCTCGTCCAGCGTGGAGTTGTGTGTGTGCCGTCGCGTGGATCGTGCCCTCTCCCCCCTCGCAATCTCGCTCCTTCCTCTTCGAAGTCCCCTCGCCTCTCGCTCTTATCTATTGCACTCCACCAAACCCCCCCTAATAATATGTTGGATAGCTTTTCATCTACTTGCCCCCGCGATTGTCCTCCATGCTTACCCCCGTTGCTTCCTCCTAAAGCATTCATCGTCCCATCTCAACCCAATGCCCCGCGTTCTTCAACTCGACGGCGAGTGACGCGAAAGCCAGAGACGTTGAAGATCGGCAGTCGAAAACCGTGGAAGGAAGAGGAGCAAAGCGACAAAGCCCCTTCGCTCCGTGATCCCGATACGGTAAGTTGCACCCACCCATTGGGGATCCTTGAAGCGTCACAGCCCTAGGGAACGCACTCCGACGGTCAAGAAGCATGGCACGCGGCCGCCACCACGACAGCTCGTCGTCGCTCTCGCTCGCGTCGTCGCTCCCGTCGCTGTCGTCGCTCTCGCTGGACGAGCAGCGCTGGAGCGACAGCGACTCGGAGGCGCAGCTGGATGGATCCTCCAGCGACGCCGACGCCGACGCCGACGTGGACGAGCAGTGGGAGCGCGAGGACGACAAGCAAGAGACACGACGCAGCCACACGTCACCACGTGCGAGGCGGCGGCGCTCGCTCGACGCCGTCGCCACGTCGCCCCGTCAGAAGTCCCCGCGCGCCACGCAGCGCGCGCTAGCGACGGCGACGGCTTCGCCCGCGCCGCGGCACTTCCACGCGCTGTTCGTGCGCGTGGACCCGCCGCTGCTGCGCTCGCTGCGGCACCTCGAGCTCTCGGGACAGCGGCTCACGCGCTCGCACCTGCGCACGCTCGCGGCGCACGCGTACCTGCTGGAGGCGCTCGCGTCCGTCGGGCTCGCGGACAACCAGCTCGAGGACTCGTGCGTCCCGGAGCTGCGTGCGTCCCCGTGGTGAATAGGACAACCACCCGTGCGTTCGTGTTGTCTAACTAAGGCCCTTCCTGGTGGTGTAGGCGCCCTGCTGAGCCTCGAGGGCCTCGCGCGCGCGGACCTGTCGCGGAACCTGCTGGGCCGCGGCGCCGCCAAGATGCTCGCCGACCGGCTCGCGCGCCGGCTCGCGCTGCGCGCGCTCGACGTGTCCGGGAACCCGCGCTTCTTCGCGTTCGACGACGCGCTGGACGTCGCGCGCGCGCTCGCCCATGGTGCGCTTGGACTGGTCGGTCTTTCGCCGGGCGGAGGAGACTGATGCACTCACACCGGCCGTTCTTTGGTCGCGTTAGGCGTGGCGACCAACCTCGCGATCGAGGACTTCCGCATCAGCCTGGCGCCGCCGCCGGCGCTCGCGGAGCGCGAGCGGCTCATCCTGCCGCCGCCGCCGCCACAACGTCAGCAGAAGCCGCTCAAGTCGGGGCGGCGAGCAGGACGCGGCGTCTCGGACCGCGACGACCGCGAGGCGACGCCCGCCGAGGCGTTCACGCGCGAGCTGGGTGAGCGGCAGCCCGGCGCCGGCAATGGCTCGGCGCTGCTCAGCCTCGGGCTCGTCCACGCCGAGCTCTCGCGACGGTGCGTGGAAAGGAAGGCGTCTGCTTCACCGGACCTTGGACCTTACGTGTTTTCTCTTGCTCTTGCCCTCCTCACAGCACGGTCGTGAACCTCATGAAGCTCGCGAACCGGCTCGCGGTGCTGGACCTGTCGTTCGCGTTCGCGGGCATCGCCGCCGCCCAAGTGGTCGCGACGGCGCTCAAGATGGAGGGCTACGCGACGCTCACGCAGCTGAGCCTCCGCGGGAACCGACTCAAGGCCATGGGCGCGCGCGCGATCTGCCGCGCGCTCCACACGAACGCGCGGCTCACGGACCTCGACTTGCGCCGCAACGAGCTGCGCGGCGAGCTGCTGCCCGACCTCGCGGCCATGCTGCGCGCGAACCACACGCTCGTGCGGCTCGATCTCTCGCAGAATGACGCGCTGCTGGTGGACGTGGCGGAGAAGTCGGCGCCCTGGCAGGCGCTCGTCGCGGCGCTGCAGACGCACGATGCGCTTCGCTCGCTCGGGTCGCTAGAGCGGCTCGCGGTGGCGACGGCGGCGCAGCGGCAGACGCTGCAGCGCGTGCTCGAGCGCCATCAGCAGCGAAGCGACGAGCGTGTGCTCGTCGGCGTCCACGAGAGCATGGCGTTTGAGGCTGCCGGCGACAAGAGCGGACCGACGGCGCCGCCGCTAGGGCCAGTTGCAACCATCACCCTGTCGAGACAGGACCCTCACCAGCGTGAGAAGACACTTTGGAGACAGCGCCGCGAGATTGCCAAGCAGGCTCGCGTGTCGGTCAAGTGGAAGATGCGGGCGTTCGCGCCAGCCACCGACAAGAAAGACCGGGCTGCCGTAGCGTCCACCGAGCCTCTGCAGCGGATCCGCTGGCGCGTCGTCGTCCACCGCAAGTGCGACATTGGTGGTGTTGTGGAATACAATGCCGCGAATGGGACGCTCGCTGTTGCACCGTCGCCGTCCGCGGGGGGCTTTGAGCTGTGCTCGGTGCTGGTGTATTGCGACGAGGGCGATGCGGTGTCGATCGTCGTGGCCGTTGGCAACGGCTCCAACGGTAGCGATGATGACGACGCGTCCTCCAGGCGACTCGGCTCAGCTGTCAAAGTGCTGGCGAAGGAGTTCGTCGTGCTCCCGCATCCGGTACGAGTGCTGCTGCTCTGTTGTGACTCGTAAAGATCCCCACTCACTGGTTTTGATGGGTGGGACGTGCAGCTCACTCTCCGCCACTGTTCGGTCGATTACGACGCCAACGAGCCGCTACACGCGGTACCTCACGTCACGTGGCTCACCAAGTGCGTGCGGGACCCAGCGGCTGACGCGTTCCCGTTCGCCGCCGAGATCACGCAGGCGTACATCGCTCGCACAGGGAGGTATCGGCTCGTGTGGCGAGTCCACGTGGAGCTGCTCACGAGCTCAAACCCAGACGACGGTAAGCGCAGTATCTTGAACCTCCCGCTTCTGTGGCGAGTGCGGCGAAGTCCGTGCTGGGCGCCGAGCGACACTGTCATCGTCCTGGAGGTACGTGGGGTCCACCACCAAAACGCTTTCTCGTTTATTCATGACCGTCTTTGTGCTGCCTGGCGGTTGGGAAATAGGGATCATGTCGGGAGCTGCGCGCGGTCGTTCGCAATACACAGGAGCTGGTGGTGTGCACGCCGCCGCTCGAGTTTGTAGCCGGCGAGCTCGTGCACGTGCGCGCCGAGACGACTGCGCGCGAGACGGCGCTGCGGCTGCTCCAGTGGTTCGTGCTCGACGAGGTCAGTACGGATGGCCGCGCTGTGGTGTCTGGGAAAGCACGATGAACTCACTCATGTGCATGGGATGGGGCGAGTTCGTCTCCATAGGTCGTGGCGTGGGAGAATGCACCACCACTCGAAGGCAAGCCGCCACTCAAGTGAGAACTTCAACTCGCTAGCGGATCTTTATCTGTGAACCCTCTTATACAGCAACCTAAATATGAATGGTTGCAAAATGAGGGGTTTACACCTGATGACCCGTTCGTCTGAGTTGGCCCGAATCTGAGTCGAGCAGCTCCAAACTGGTCTGAGTCGTGTGGAGGTGGAGAAAGCGGTTCTCCATCCTGTGAAGGGAGTGACTTGCTCATCTGCCCCAGGGCCACCACAGCGCGCGGCGGTCTGTCCGCGTGGATCCCCCGGCGGCGCACCATGATGAACAAGCAGCGCATGGTCGTGGAGTGGTCTCCACACGACCCGTCGCTGTTCGCCGTCGGCGCCGACAACCTGCGGCTCTACGAGACCACGGCGACCGACGTGGACGGCGGCCACGCGCCCGACGGCCACGCGCACGGGCCCCACGGCGGCGCCTCGCCGGCGACGACCACGCAGCGCAAGCGCTCGTTCCGGCTCATCAAGATCAACGCGTCGGTCCACGCGCAGAACGCGCAGCTCAAGTGCATGGAGTGGTACCCGTTCGACGCCAAGCCGCTCTGGATCGTCTCGGGCATGGGCAACGGCAAGGTCATTTTGAGCGACTTCCAGGACCCGCGCTCGCGCGTCGTGCGCGAGTTCACGCCCAAGTACACGCGTCCGTGCAACGCCGTCGCGTGGAACCACGCCGCGCCGAGTCAGCTCGCCGCGGGCTTTGAGAAAGTGCGCAGCGACTATTGCACACTCGTGTGGGACCTCAACGTCGCCTCCTCCGGGTCCACGATCATGGGCTCCGTGGGCGGCATCGGCAGCCAGACCGATCCGAGTGGTAGCAGTCTCGTGGGCGCGTTCGTCGGCTCGCACATGGATGCGCTGGGTGGTGTGAACGATGATCTCTCGGTAGGAGGCACCGGCGGCAGCCTGGGCGTCGGCGGCTCGAGCATGCGCAGCGGCAGCTTCAACCGTGTGGGCAGCGCCAACAGCGTGCTCGCCGGCGGCAGCAGCGCCAACGGCGGAGCAGGTGACGCGAACGACAAGCCCGTCCACGAGCTGTCCAACTCGGAGGCCACCATGGCGCTTTCGTGGGTGCCGCTCCAGCCGGCGTGCCTCGCGGTCGGCACCGGATTCAAGTGGCTGCGTATCTACGACTTGAGGGCGTCGTCTGCGAGCGGCGCCGCGCCGCTGAGTGTCGTGGCCCACAACAAGGCCGTGCTGGGCGTCGTGTTCGACCGCCACCGACCGCACATCCTCGCGACTTACACGGACGCGCCGCAGGAAGCCATCAAAGTGTGGGACATTCGCCGCCTCGACGCGAACTCCGGGCCGCTCGTGTCGCTCCACCACTCGAGCAAGACGCTCGCGCAGGTCACGTGGTGCCCCACCAAACCCGGCATTCTCGCGACCGCGTCCACGGAGGAGCGGTATCTCTCGCTGTGGGACGTGATGAAGCAGGAGCCCGCGGGGGCTGGTGGCGGCACCACACAGATCAAGAAGCCGTTCCGGCGGCGGTACACGTCCGAGCCGCTGAGCTCGTTCTCGTGGCAGAACGTCAACTACTCGTCGAGCTCCATGATGCGCGCGCGCGACCGCAAGGACTGGCTCCACACGCGGCTCGCGGCCGCGGCGTTCCCGAACCGGCTGCTCACGGCCTCGCCCTCGGGCGAGATCGAGGACATCTCGGTCCACGACTCGCTGCCAATCTCCGTGTCGCCCGTGGGCTCACTCGCGTTCAGCTGTGGCCGCTTGCTGTTTGGCGGCGCGACCACGAGTGGTGCCAGCGGAAGCCACAACGAACGCCACAGGGTGACCGCCGCCCCCCAGGAGGAAGACATCGCGATGGAGATGCAGCGGCTCGCGAAGGCGCGGTACTCGATGGTCGTGGAGAAGAACCTGCGGCTCTTCGCGGGACCCACGCCGACGCCACGGCAACGGCAGCTGTGCGGTCTGTGGCAGTGGGTCGACCAGGTCGAGGCCCTGCGGCGCATCCAGGTGTCGCGCATCGCGCAGGCACGGGGTGCGGCCCAATTCGGCGGCCCGGCGGTCCCCGCTGCAGCAAGCCCGCTGCACGGCTGGCCCGTGGACCCGGCCGCACTCACGATGGTCGGCGTCAAGAACCTGCTCGCGCTCGCGGACGACTCGAACGCGGGCGACCTGGCGTCCCTCACGGCACAACCGACGCTGGCGCCTTTGACGACCGTGCCGTCCGTGCTCAAGACCGACCCGGCTTTGGGCTGTTCGTACTACGAAGGCTTTGGCCGCCGCCTGGCCATGTTTGCGTGCCACTGGGACCCGGACTGCGGGCGCGGCGCGGCCGGTGCCGTCGGCGCGAACAGCGAGCTCAGCAGCCTGCCGCCGCGCCAGGGCGGGCTCACGCTCCACCGCAGCAGCTCGGGCGCGTGGACGTCGCAGCGCCAGGTCGAGGACAGCGCCAACGCGATGGCGTTCAGCAGCCGCTCGTCGAGCGAAAACTCGCGCCACGAGCTGCGCCAGATCCTGGCCAAGTGCGAGAGCGAGCCCAACTACGCGCGCGCGGCCGCGCTCGCGGTGTTCCACGGCGACCTCGTCGCGGCCGTCGGCGTGCTGCAGCGCGGCGCCGCGTGGCTGAGCCAGATCCAGCACCTCAAGGCCCCGCACACGCACGCGCCGCCGTACTCGGCCGACGTGCTCCAGCTCGTGGCCATGGCGGTCGCCGGGTACTCGACGGCCGCCGCCGCGCCGCCCGGCACGCCCAACATGTGGGCCACCATGTGCCAGCAACTGCTGCGCCGCGACGAGATCACGGCGCCGCACCACCCGCGCTACCTCCACGCGCTGCTGGCGTTCTTGTGCGCGGCCGCGAGCGCGGCGTCCACGGGCTCGGGGACGCTGAACGCCGGCATTGCGCGCGCGCAGCAGCCGGCCGTGCGGCGCGTCGCGGGCAGCGGCAGCATGCGCAAGTCGTGGGGCAGCGTGGACGGGCTCTCGGCGCTGGGCAAGAGCGGCGGTGGATCCTCGGCCTCGTCGGGCGTCGCGAGCAGCGGCGTGTACGGCGCGATCCTGAACGACGCGACGCTGCCGCTGAGCGACCGCGTCGCGTTCGCGTGTCGCTTCCTGCCGCCCGAAGACCTGCGCGTGTTCGTCTCGCTCCACGCAGACGAGTGCCAGCAGAGCGGCCGCCTCGAGGGGCTCGTGCTCACGGGGCTCGCGAGCGACGGCGTGCAGCTGCTGCAGCAGTACCTGGACCGCACGGGCGACGTGCAGACGCTCGCACTGCTCGCGGCGCGACTGCCAGCAGCTCACGCGGCCAAGACCGCGCCCGTACTGGAGAACTGGGTCACGATCTACCAGGACCTGCTCAACCAGTGGCAGCTCTTCCACGAGCGCGCGCGCCTGGACGTGGCGCGCGCGCAGCACGAGGACGTGCTCAACGGGTTCGCCAACTTTGCGCGCGACCCGGACGCCGAGGAGCTCCCGCAGGAGCTCGCGGCGCCGCCGGCGCTCACCGTGGCGCCGCAGCTCTTTGTGCGGTGCAACTTTTGCAGCCACTCGCTCTCGCTCGCCAACTTGCTGCGGCTCGGCGGCTCGCACTCGTCGTGGCTCAACCGCGCCAAGCCCAAGCTCACGTGCTGCCCGAGCTGCCGTAAGCCGCTGCCGCAGTGCGCGCTGTGCCTGCTGCCCCTGGGCGCGCTGAACCCGTATCTGGAGCTCGCGCACCGCCGCTCCAAGCAGGCGGCCGAGGCCGTGGCGGCGGTCGTCTCGCTCTCCGGGGGCCTCGCTGGAGACGCCATGGTCGCGGACGACCCGGGCGTGCTCGGGAAAGGCGGCGAGAGCGCCCACGAGAGCCTCGCACAGCTCTCGAGCATCCCGTTCGTCGAGTGGTTCACGTGGTGCCAGTCGTGCAAGCATGGAGGCCACGCGCACCACATCGCCGACTGGTTCGCCGCGCACACGGTGTGCCCCGTGACGGACTGCGAGTGCCACTGCCAGCACATGGACCTGCCCATCGCGCAGCAGAAGCGCGCCGAGGAAGGCCGGTTGCTCCAGGAAGAGCAGCTCGAGCAGGAGGAGCTCCAGCAGCAGATGCAGCAGATCCAGCAGCAGCAACACGAGCAGGAGCGCCAGGCCGAGGCGGCCAACGGCGGCGGTGCCAATGGCACCGCTGGCACTGCCAACATGCCGCTTTCGTCCCCTGGCTCGCACCCGATGAACCGACAGGAGCTGTCGGTCGGCGGCGGGCTCAAGCGCCGCAGCTCGCGGTCGCAGCAGCAGCTGCAGCAGCAGCTCCAGGCGTTTGGCTCCGGTGCGCCCGGCGTGAACAGCAGCAACGGCAACAACAGCGCCAATGGCACGGGCGGTGGCAAGGGCGGCGCGGGTGCCAACGCCACGGCGTCGCTGGTGCTGCCGCCGCGCATGCCCACGTCGTCGCGCCTGGGCACGCCGCTCGTAAGTGGCACGGCGGGCGAGCTGGGCGCGTCCATGGGCGGGCTCTCGCTCAGCAACAAGCTCGACCAGCTCGACAAGGAGAAGGGCACGAGCTTCTTCCTGTAGCAACGGAGGAGAAGGCGAACAAAAATGCTAGTGTATGAATGGTGTTTAGTGTCGCTACTACCTCACTAGATCCTGCGAAACGTCCTGGTCTACGGCGCGGCGCGGCCCATGGGGTTCATGAGCGCCGGCGCGTGGAGCAGCAGCGACGTCGGGAAGCCCGCGGGCGTCCTGGCGGCGTCGCCGGCCGCGTCGTACATGGCGAGCCAGTCGCCGAGCGCGGCGCGCAGCTTCTCGTGGTCGCCGTAGCCGTCCACGATGCCGCGCTCCTCGCAGGCAAACTCGAGCTCGCTCAGCGACAAGTGCGCGATGCCCTCCTTGAGCAGCATGGCGTCGTCCACGCGGAGCTCGTCCATGCGGCGCGCGACGAACTGCTCCACAGTCCTGCGCGGCAGCAGGCTCCACACCCACGAGAACGCCGGCACGAGCGCGATCGAGCGCGCGAGCACGTGCACGTGGCGGCTCGCGAGCGCCGGCAGCGCCGCCGGGCCCTCGAAGAACGGCGCCAGCTCGCTCACCTGCGCCGGGTTGAGACCCGCTACAGTATCGCTGCCGCGCGCCGTGGCGAGCAGCTCGCGGAGCGCGTGGTCCTTGCGGTCGATCTGCTCGAGCAGCTGCACGAGCTCCGGGTAGAACGCCGCGCGCGCGCGCGCGTCCTCGCGGAAGAACTGGGTCTTCTGGTCGGGGCGCCAGAACTGCCACGGCAGCAGCTGCTTGGGGAACTGGTACCCGACGAGCGGCGCCGCGTAGCCCACGAGCGGCACGGCGAAGAACACGAGCAGCGGCAGCGACTTGGCGAGGTCGCGGTGCGCCTGGCGCAAAATCATCATCTCCTGCCGCGACAGCGCCGCGCGCGGGTCCTGCTTGAGCCGCGCGCGGATGGCCCAGGCCTGCTTGTTCTCGGCGAAGAGCGCCTTGGAGCCCGTGACGAACGGCTGCATCCACTTTTGCAGCTTCTGGAACGCCGTCAGCGGCTTGTGGGGCTTGTCATCATCGCCGCCGATTCCGGAGCTGAAGGCGCGCGAAAGCAGCAGCGCGTGCTGTGCCGGGAACAAAGCAGAAGAGGAGACCGACGCGTTCTTGTTCATAATGGCGGTTGTCTTGGCCGCGCGCGCGAACGCGCGTCGCGTCTGGAGCGTCTGGAGCATCATCGTGACGTCTGTGGGATGCGTGGGCGATGGGGAAGGGAGCGCCGTGGGCTCCGAGGGAAGTGAACCGCGTCGAGGAACTTTCGCGCTTTGGTGGGGAGATCTGAAGATCCGGTTAAGTACGAATGTTTGCTTCAATTATCATAGAACGGTTTGTAAGGGGTGGTGCGGCTCATTTGGGCGAGATATCCGGCCAGCAGTTGGATATTTGGATGATTTTTATGTCAAAACAGGATAATATCCTAATCCATCTGAAAACACGGTTTTTGGACTCATGATCCCAACGTTCAGCGGAGTGATGGTCACGAGCCGGCGAAGAAGATAAAAAAGGGTGACAAAGATTGGCACACTTCCCCCTTTGATTCCCCCGGACGGCGTCACGCGAGGGCACGCGTCGCTGCACGCACGACGCACAGCGCCAGTCGCCTTTCTCTCTATCCAGCCCACGCGCCATGGCGTCATCTTCCGCGCCTGCGCCGGCGCCGCCAAATCTCAAGGACTTTTACGAGGGGCTCTACTTCTCACCGCTCTACGCCGACCACCACCGCATCACGTGCAACATGGGCTTCCACCCGGCCGCAGCGCCCGACAATGAAGAGCAGCGCCACGCTAGTGACGACCAGGTGGATCCAGAGCTCGCGGCGCTGCGCGCGGCCGCGCGCCGCTTCCACGCGCAGCACACGCCCGGGGACCTCTTCGCGCTGCAGCTCTACCGCGAGCTCGCGACGATGGTCGCGCCGCGGCTGCTGTTCCCGCACGCGTCGGCCGCGGCAAGTGACGCGAAACGCTTTTTCCGGTCTCGACTCTCGATCCTCGACGTCGGGTGCGGCCCGGGCGGCGGCGCGTGCGCGCTCAAGGCGCTGTTCCCGTTTGCGTCGTACACGGGCGTGGACGTGGCGAGCCAGGCGATCGTGCGCGGCAAGACCAACTGGCTGGGCTTTGAACGCCAGCTGCGCGCGGACAAAGCGCTACCGGCGCTCGCACCGGCGCCCACGTGGATCAATCAGAGCTGCGAGCGCATGCACAACATCCGCACCGAGTCGGTAGACATGGCGTTCGCCGTGCAGAGCCTCCAGGAGGTGCCCGACCTGCGCGCGGCGCTGAGCGAGCTCGAGCGCGTGGTGAAGCCGGGTGGCGTGCTGCTGCTGGCCGACTTCATTCCGCAGGATGACGCGCGCGACTATGTCTTTCGCGAGCTGCTCGAGCCGGCGACGTTTGCGCCGCAGACGGCCATGTGGAAGATCGAGCAGGAGCGGCTCGTGTCGTTCAACGCCGCCATGGCCTGCAAGCTCAACTCGGCGAGCACGCGCGCGCTGCTAGAGGCGCACATCCCGGCGCAGTTCCGCCCGGACCTCGAGACGCTCTTCTTCGTGGAGCACTCGGCGCTGTACGAGCGGCTCCAGCGCTGCGAGATGGGCTACCGGCTCGTGTGCCTCCGTAAGAGTGGCAAGCCGCCGCTCAACCCGTTCGCGGTGGTCGCGACAAGCGAGGACGACACCGAGAGCGTGGGTGAAGAGGACGAAGAGGATTACGAAGGAGACGACGCGTATGCTGACCACGACGACGACGACTGCCACGGTCACGATGGCGAGGACGAGGAAGGTGACGAGCCGATCCAGGACGAGGACCTGCCCAACTACTACGAGTACAGAGAGCTCTTCCCGCAGCTCGAGGTGCTCAAGACCAACTACGAGGTGATCCTGGAGGAGCTCCAGGCCGTGCAGGCCGCGACGTCCTGGCCCTTCTGGCCGGAGAAGCACTACAGCGAAGGCGAGAGCGAGTGGCGCGTGTTCCCGTTCTGCTACACGTTCCCGGCCTACGACGCCTCCAAGACCACGTGGGTGGACCAGACCTCAGCGCTGTGCCCGCGCACGGCCGCGATCCTGCGGGGACTGCCGGGCATCCGCACGGCGCTCTTCTCCAAGCTCGGACCCAACACGATCCTCGCGGCGCACCGCGGCTGGGCCGACCTGTCCAACCACATTTTGCGGTGCCACCTCGGGCTCACGGTGCCCACGCTGGACAACGGCAAGCTGTGCTGCGCCATGGTCGTGGGCGGCGAGGTGCATCACCACGAAGAGCGCGAGCTCATGGTCTTCGACGACAGCAAGCTCCACTACGCGTTCAACCACAGCGCCGACAAGACCCGGTTCGTGCTGATCGTGGATCTGTACCGGCCCGACGAGCTGCCGCGCGGCCGTGCGACCGGCGGGCACACCGACGAGCTCGACGACTTCATTCAGTCGTTTGGGCAGCAGGCGTTTGGCGGCGCGGCGGACGACGAGGCATGATCATTCGGACAGGAGGGTGTAGGCGTGTTTCTTCACGCACAACTGGAGTTTTAAATGTTTTTTTTCACCGTCGAAGAACAAATGAAAGTGCACTTTACGTTAGTGGCCGCGCCCGTGTGCCCTCTCTGAATGGAACGCCAGGACTGTGGGCACGCCCCGCTCACATGCCCTTGATCTTGATGTTAAATAGACCTACACCACATACAACCGAGATCAGTCAGAGCGCGTCAGCAAAGGCGTTCGATGGCCATGCCACTCACATCCAGGGAGCGCCGTGACGTCGGCGTTGACGATCGCCGTGATGCCCAGGTTCGCGAGCGCGCCGCGGATGAGTCCGCACGGGAACACGAGGAAGAGCAGCGCCATCTCGCGCGTGTGCTGGTCGTTCGACGACGAGAATCCGGAGAGCCACCGGAAGTTGAAATCTTGCACGACAAAAACGCCCTGGATTTGACACATCCAAACCACAAGGTCAATGAAGAGGATAAACACCTTCTGGGCATCCATTGGGAGCGTACGCGGTGGTTGGTCTGCAGCTTGTCGATCTGCTTCTTGAAGATGAGTATCCAGAAGTCCTTGCACACGAACTTGATCACGTCCAGCGGCTCGGTCATGCGCGGACGGTCCTTGGCCGAGCTGCCCAGAAACGAAGTGAGACGACGAGGTTACGTCGAAGGGTGAGTACGCAGGCGTACCGCTCGGCGAACCGGTAGCCGGTGTTGTAGCCCATGGCCTCGAGCTTCATGGTGAGCTCTTCCTTGCGGTTCTTGGCGATCTCGGCGTCGCCGCTCTCCAGCGGCACGCCGTTCTCGCCCAGTGCCGCCATGGACTGCGGATATCTCGCGAGCTACGGCGCGCACAGGAACGCAAGAAACGCGAGTGAGCGGACACAGACAGGGAGGACAAAGCAATAGAATGAATATCACCATCGAGCGCATCATCTCCGCGTAGAGCTGCTGGAAGCAGCACTCCGCGACCTCCTTCATCGTTTCTGCTGGGGATATTTCCGAGCTTTGTTGACTTGGCATCACAACGAGGATCCCCGAGTACACCATTTCGATTGGCTGAAATTATATTCAGAAGGACTATTCAGCCAATCATGGAGGTCTATTAGATCACTCAAGCGGGGGACGTCACTATATCAAGTTTGGAGCTCTTCGGAACAAAGCATCGAGGTCACACAATCACAATCCGACACTCACTCTCCTCATCGCACACCCGACGACGACGACCGCGACCATGGCGACCGAGCCGCTGGAGAACGAGAGCATGCTGGGCGTGCTCATCGTGCTCTTCCTCGTGGTCGTGAGCACGATCTACGTCTTCTCGCAGCAGCAACAGCAGCAGCAGCGCGGCCCGCCCACCGCGGCGGGTCTGGCGCGCCCCGCTGGCTTCCCGGGCGGCGCTCCACAGGCCGCGAACGCCATCTCGACCGCGAGCTTCTCGGAGCAGCAGCTGCGTCTCCACCGCTCGCTGCCACTGCGCCACGGCGCGCGTGCGATCACGATCTGTGTGGACGCGCTCGTGAAGAACAAGACGGACGCCGGCGCGATTGCGTGGGCGAGCGACGAGGCGCCACGTGTGCTCGCCGACTTGCTGCAGGTCGCCGACGTGTACGTGCTGTGCAAACTCGAGAACGACGAGCCGTCCACGCGCGCGCGCATCCAGCGGTTCCTCACGGCGAGCGACGCCGGCGCGGTCCCAAGGAAGCGCTGCCTGAAGGCGCACAAGGTGCTGTTCTGCAAGACGTCGGTGGGCAAGATCGCCTTTGTGCGTCAGATCGAACCGCAGGTCCACGTTGAAGGTAGGTCGCTCTCAAGACTCATTATGAGGTGGTGCGTGTGTGTGACACTAATCTGTCTGCTGTCTCTGCGCGTATCTAATCACAGTGGATCCGCCGGTCGTGCGAGACCTGGAGAAGCACGTGCCTCGCATTGTCCATGTTGTGCCGACGCTCGACGCGGTGCCGGCGCCGGGCATGCACCACGTGACGGACAGCTTCTCGACATACTTTGATCTGCTCAGCGCTATCTAGAGAAGGGTCATGCAGAATGCACAGAACATTCTCGTCAACGAGAAACCCAACCCACAAATTAGGACGATCAAGTGTCTCCATCGCCTGTGCTCGCTTCATGAAGTCATATCCTTTGCTGACCCAACTTGCCCTTCACATGAACAATAGCGTCGACCCGCAACAACCTCTCGGCGGTGTGCAGCACGGCGTCGACGATTGTCTCGACGCGCCGCCACGGATGCACCACGTCGTAGGCACTGGGGTCCACCTCGACCACGGTTGGGATTTGTATGCTGCGCATTCGCCCACATACAATTCTCGTTAGTGAAATCTACAACCACCTAGTGTCGCGTCGGGATTGCAACGCACCTCCCAAGCTCAGTGAGTATGGAGTGGTTTACGTTCAAGACGTATCCGCGAGGATTTGGGTCGCACACATCCAACCGGCTCATCTCGTCCAAGAGCGCGCGATCGCTTCGGCGGCTTGCACGTCCACGGTCGCTCGCGCTGCAGCCTCGCGTCAGATTTGTACGGAGCTGGGCAACGCTCTCGACAAGCGCCGTCGCGAGCAGCGCCTTTGATTGCTGGAGTGGAGACTGTGCGTCTCCCTCTCGGCGTCGCTGCTGCTCATCCAGCCGCAGCGCCTTGGCAATAACCAGCTCCGTCGCGCCGGCGCCATGACACAGCCGCATACAGCAAGGAAGGTCGTGGTCGGCGAAGAGACTCCGCATGGCGCGCAGGCCCTTGAGGACGGCGTTGTAATACTGCTTGAAGACCAACTTGCTGGATGCGTAGAGGACCAGCTGAGGGATCGCTATCACCTCTTGCTCATGGAGGGATGGTCTTCTTTGCAGCCCACGGAGGTACAGCGAAGGCGACTGAGCATGACGAACGACTGACGCGCCCCGGGAGCACACACCGACATGGAGGTGCTCGTCGACTTGCTCCACGACGCTCGTGAGCGCATGTACGCCCGTGATTGAGCACAGCGCCGTTACTTCGTCGCGTTCCGTATACTGAACACAAGCGATGCCCAGGTGATTACAGGCCGCGGCAATGTAATCTTCGATCTTCTGAGTCGAGATTAGGAGCCCCACGCCGTGGACCGTGCGTAGCTCGCTCAGAAACTGCACAACACGCACACGTAGGCTGTCGAGCGCATGGAGCGCGCTGGCTGGACCTGTTGGTGTAAATGTGATCTGGTTCGAGCCGACCGTGACGTCGAGGCTGGTCGTAACGCACACGAACCGCAAAGGCCTGACGCCCGCAAGCAAACTGGGCAGTTGCGACGGCACCAGAGACTTTTGAAGTACAAACGCGTCCGCTTCCACGGCGTGAGACGCGGAGAACGCCCCACCGACGGCATGGATAACCGCTTGCGGCGCTTGCTGCAGGTAATGTTGGAGATGGCGGTGCACGAATCGCGTCGGCTCACGTGTCGGGTCCACATGCTCGCTACGCATCGCAATATATACCCACTGCATCACGAGAGAAACGAGGGAATGAAGCGTGCGGTATCCGAGCACTCCGGTGAGCGCCGTCGTCAACACGTGCCGTATTCGTGCTTGGAGCTGGCAGAAGCAGACGCACCATCGGGAGATATGTCAGTCACCAGGTAGCCATCTAAAGGGACACAACATAAAGGCGTACCGCAGTGGAGATCGCCACCATTCCATACGCGTCAGGCTTGAGCGCCATGTGCTCTTCGATCACTATACGCGCTTGGACCACCTGGGACAATAGCGTTCCCGCTCCCCATTGGTGACGCAGCGAGCCAAGCGCGCGGGCCATGCTCACGCGCTGGGCTGTCGAGACAACGTTGCCACCGCATTCTCGCCGGACCTGGTGGAGCACGCTGTGTAGCATGAGCACAAACTGGGTCGCACCGTCGCCCGTCTCGCGGTACACGCCCTCAGCCGCGTCCAGCATCACGCGCTCGAACGCCGCCGAGGCCGACGCATCGTCGGTGAGGACGAGCTGCTGCTTGCGCGCGCGCAGCACGGCGTGGCCGTCGCCCGTGAGCAGCGGCGCGTCGGGCGGCGCGAACACCAGCACGTGCTGGCCGCTCGGGCCGAAGCTGCCGCGCACGAGCGCGTGGAGCGTGTCCACGGCAGCCAGCAACCCATCCATGCCGCTCTACGGTGCTTTTTTCTGGAAAGATACGGGTGTGAGATGGAAAACGGTCACATTTGACCGGGACCATCATTCACCAAAGATGTACTGTCTGCCTCACAAATATATGAACTGTACTAGTACTAACTACCACGTGATCGATGATTTTTGCAACAAAAATATAAGCCATTCCCGGAGGGGTGTGATACACGTCAGCCCTTTCCTGCCCTACATGGGTTGGCATCTCCAACTTGAGAGCTCCCTGTTGGAGATCCCAACCCATTGAGGACAAGGAAACGACTGACGCAAATCACTCGCCATTCACAACTTCCAACGCCACGTTAACACCGCCGCCACCGCCAACAATGGACGCCTCGCACGCGCGCCCCGCGACCACGCACAACCGCAACCGGAAGGCCAAGCCGGCGCCGCTGCCGCGCCGCAAGTACCAGTCGCCCAACTTCTTCGTGGGCTTCCGCATCGAGAACCCGGAGATCGTGGCCAACGTCATGCGCCTCCAGGAGCGCATCGCCGAGCGCTTCCCCGAGGTCGCGTGCTGCGTCATTGATGCGCGCACGCTCCACGTCACGCTCTGTACGCTCCACCTGGCGACGGAGGACGGTACGCGTGCTGGGTTATGGCAGTCCGCACACGCCCGGACCGGAACTAACCTTGATGGCTGTGATTATTGGACAGACATCCAGCAGGCCATGCGCATTCTGGAGGAGAACGCATACCCGGACGGCGAGCCGGCGTTCGGGGACGATGCACCGTCGTTCGACTTTCGCGGCGTTGACTTTTTCGGCAAGAACTTCATTCTGTACAGCCCGCTGGACGTGACCTCGCGCTTCGCCGACACGTTCGTTTCGCGTGCTCCACGGCTGCTCTTGCTAGAACCTTGTCCTAAAAATCCGTGATGTGTGTGTGTAGACTGGAGGAGATGGCCGAGACGCTGCACACGGCGTTTGACTCGCTGGAGCTCACGACCGGACCGTTCAAGAAGCCGTACGCGCCGCACATCACGATCTGGAAGACCACCAAGTTCATTGGATACATCAAGGGGCTCAACAAGACCCGCGCTACGCCCATCGAGTACGAGCTCGGCGACTACTTGAGCCAGTCAGAGCCCGAGCACTTCGGCACCGAGACGCCGACGAGCGTTGAGCTCCTCAGCATGCGCGAGAAAGAGCCCGATGGTACGACCACTGTGAATAGCTCTTCTTGCTCGCCAGCCATTGTAACGCATGCTGACGCCTTGAACTTCCAACTATCCTGCAGGCTACTACAAGGTTTACCACAGCGCACGCCTCGTGACTGCCGAGCCTGCGACCGAGCGTGAGGACGGAAGTACTGATGCGGTAACTGAGAAGCTCCCGGAGATTGCTGCGGTCGAGGGCGTCATGCCTTGAGGTTACTGGCTGCTCTTGTGGACTGGTGTTGCATTGTCGCCGCCCACAGCCGTAATCAAGTTGTAAGACATCGATAACAACCCTCATAGAGGAGAAATTCATCCACATTACTCCGCCTTTGATTTCATGTCCTCAGTGCATTTCAACGCGGATGGGGGGGGGGGGGGGGGGGGGGGGGGGGGGGGGGGGGGGGGGGGGGGGGGGGGGGGGGGGGGGGGGGGGGGGGGGGGGGGGGGGGGGGGG
>JAADWV010000314.1:0-39420 GCA_023336295.1 Pythium folliculosum
CCCCCCCCCCCCCCCCCCCCCCCAGTGTTCCTGTTGGGGTCCGACCGCGCAGATCCGCCGAGATGGGAGATTCGCTGGATTGGAAGTGGTACTTGGGAGGGTTCAAGCGAGCCGTGGATACAGAGCTGAAGTCGGGTTTTCCATTTCAGCAAGGACCGTTGAACCGTACGCCCAAGTGCGCTCTCGCTTCTGGTGGAAGTCTTTTGTAGTAGCCGTCGAAAGAAATCGAACAAAAGGCTTCACGGGGGCGAGTGCCGTCGAAAGAAATCGAACAAAAGGCTTCACGGGGGCGAGTGCCCATTGCGTCCGTCCATGCAGAAAAGCCGCGCGACGCGAGGGGGCAACGGTGCAATCCGGTTCCCTCCCGCCCACTACAGTACAGATATTATAATACATCGGAGAGGAGAGGATCCCGTCGCGGGAAACGAAATCCGCATCCCTGCGCACACACATAACTCAAGTGCGTCACTGGCCTAAAGCCGAGAGTCATCAATCCGTCGGTCTCCGATCCACGTTTCCCTCTGCCTGAACATCTTGACGCAATCTCGCCTCTGTGCCTCCGCTGGCGGAGCCATCTCCCTAGGCCTTGGGAAATCCCTCCGCGGGTGGCCCGGCCATGGTTCAAGTGGTGGTAACAGCCTGCCAGAGTGGTATTACATCTCCCTACGCGAGGCACCGCACTACTGAACAAAACCTGTCTCACGTTGGCCACTGGGATCCAACTTCTGAACTCATTCGACGCTTTCACGACGCCTCAGCGGAAATGCAGCGGACGATCTCTTCTGACACTGATCGTTGCCGACCGATCCGCACTCGAGCGTTTCGTTTTGTCGCCCCCGCCAGCCCAAAGAAGAAAAAAAGCAGCGTTTCGTTTTCGTTCCGTCACGCCATTACCACGACGAGTACCGCGGACCGAGCCGATCGCCGCGCACGCATGCGCGGCCGTGGAAGGAGGCTTCCAGAGGGAAAGAACTCGAACCGGTCGATGCGCTCCCCCCGGGAGGAGGAGGAGGAAGATGGCCTGATTCGATCGCGGTTCCCTTCTACAGTACTTACGTGGACCATCTCGCCCCCGCCCACCATGCCGTGCGTCCTCCGTTTGTTCCGCCGAATGTAACCTTTGTGGTCGCATAGAGACCTCCTCCGCCGAGACCGGAGCCGAATGACACCGCATGACAGCACGCAGTCGCGAACTCGATCCAGTGAGACCACACTTGGTGTCCACCATCTGCGCTTTGGATTTCTGCATCGGTCCAGTATGTCGCTGCTCAGCATCCACGTCTCGCTCGCGGGTGTTAGCGGAGAGGACGCTGGACGGGAGACTCTGACGGGCCACGCAGAAGCGGCGGGTGGCCATGGGGGTCCGAGTCATCACGTCCTCGCATGGCCGCCCGGCGTCAGCGCCCACGACCACAACCGCGCCAACGACGGCGTGGACGTGTGGCTCGCGCAGGAGTTCTCGCCGTGGTTTGACGGGGACTGGCTCGACAGTGACACTGGCGAGAGCAGCGGCGGCGACGACGCGCTCCCGTGGTGCGGCGCATCGCTCCCTCAGTCGTCCACGTCTGTCGACTGCTCCAGTACGCCGTCAGCATTGTCCCCGTCCAGACTCATCCCGGACGCCATGACCAAGTGCCTGGACGTGTTCGGGCTGCTGGATCGGCCAGCGGGCGACCACCAGACGCGTGATGACGCCGACGCTGCCAACATCCAAAGCGGGCCGCCTCGGATGGCGTTGTCGCCTGCGCGCTCGATCAAGCGCGAGGACGAGGACGTCAAAGTGGAGATGGACCACGAGCAGCGGGTCGCGGGCGACGAAAACGAGGAGCTTCGGCGCCGCCGTCAGCGCGCGTACGAGCGCAAATACCGCCAGAAGAAGCAGGTACGGTATCAAGAAAAGTCACCGTCCAAGTGGGAGAGACTGACTGGAGCGTGGTTGTTTGTTGGTTCCCTGTAGGGTCGGGCCAAGCGCGTGTTCGAAGAGTGGGCAGCCAAGGAGATCGAGCTGCACCTGTTGCTGCAGCAGCACGCGCGGCCGTTCCGCGTGGACCAGCCGCGCGCGTCGTTCGCGCAGCTCGTCCGAGAGCAGCGCGCCGCGCTGGCCGACGAGTTCGCGCTCAAGGCGCTGGCGACGTGGCACAAAGTGTTCGAGCTGCGCAACCACACAGAGAGCCGGGTGCTGCATTCGCGCCAGGCGTGGGCCCGCATCGACCGCGCGCTGCTCGGACCCTGCGTCATCAAACCGTTCCGTCCGTTCCACCACAAGTCGTTCGAGTGGTGAGTCGCGGCCATGCAAGCTGTGTCGTCCATTCTGCGTTCCATTTCGTGGCCTTCTTTCCTACATCATCGCAATTGCCTAACACCACTAATCTCCCAAAATGGCACGAACCAAGCCGCCGTTATTGCTTGTATAGTAGTGTCTACATGCGCGAACTGTGTGCTACCGCGGCGGTCGCCATGGACCTGTACCAGCGTGAGACATACACCGCGTTACGTCTCACTACGTGCTCGCAAACGGAGCGTCCACGTGCTCATACAAAAGCCCTTCACACCACTCAACACGCTCGCGAAAGAGCGATAACAGGCTTGAGCGGCCGCTCGTCCTGTGGTGGTATGATGCACAGCCGCGCGCGCGATGGATTCCCGCGGCGGTCGGTTCTCCGACCAGCCGCCAGTGTCTCCTCCTATTATGCACACTAGTGACATGCCAGCATGCTTCTCCATTCCGCGAACGATGGCGATGGAACGTTCTCCTTCCCGGTGCTTCCCGCGGACCCCCACGGAGGAGGATCGACATTCGACCCTGAGAAAACTACACAAAGAAAAATAGACGAAACCGCGGTACCTGCAGCCTGCTGGCCGCGCCTAGTTACTGGAGCTGACGGATTCAAAAAAATCCGGGCTCCGTCCCAAGTGACTGAGGATGAACTTTGCCCGGTCTTTGTACAAATCGAAGGTTTGTCATATGTTCGATTTTTTTAAGTTAGTACATCACCGGTCCAGGACATAGAAGGCTCCCCCTGGCGCGGAAGTGACTCACTCCGATCCTCACGCCCGCGCATCATCACCCAGGCTTCTCACATGCGTGGCTGCTGAACCGCAGGCTCCAGCGCTGGTTGTGGCCTGTGATCTCCGTCTCCAGTCCAGGCTGCAGTATCATTAACTGGCATTTAGACATGTGATCCTGGGAGTCAAGCCTTCTTAGAAGCTTCTTCCTGGCCTGTGGGATGGTCATTCACTGCAATGGTCGCAGGTATGTGGACTTGATCGAACAGAGATTGACGTGCGGCAGCTGTCGAGAGAGCGCACATTGGTTCAACAACTATTTTCTGTGCGGAGTATACGCTCGAATTCAGCGGATGATGGCGAAGGCCTTAGCCATGGTCGTTCTCTCTACCGCCGCAATTTTATCTCGCAAAAAGCATCCAGGAATCCACGATACTGCTCCACTGCGGTGTTGTGCCGAATGCTTTCGACCCATTGATCCAGCCGGCCTGGAGAGCGGTGATTTTTTTCTTCTGCCGACTGGGATGATGGATGGTGGGCAGCTCCTCACATCGGTGAAGATTCGTGAGCAACTGTGTGGATGGTTTACGAGTACAGCACGCTATGCGTGTGGGGGTACATGTATCCTCGCAGCTGAGCCGCCCGCGTCACACTGTCCATCGAGGGGGTGGAAGCTTTCTGTGGCCAGGATCCACGGGGCGATGAGGCGTGCCGTACAGAAAACACTCTGATGCGTCCTCCCCCACACGCACAGCATGAGCAGTGCATCATAACCCAGGCCTCGCTTCGGCAGTGAGGCCAGCGCGGGCTGGAGGACAGACGGGCGACGCGCGAGCCTCGAGCCAACTCTCTCCCATCGGGGCGCACGCTGTCTCTGGATCCACACCAGCCGCGCGCGAGATGCGCGAGCGTTTTTGCTCTTCATGTTTCCGCGCACGTATGCGCGCCGCGACAGCAATAGCGATCAATCCGCCCTCGACCGAGGGCCTCGACTTTTGGGGGCCTCCAGTGCCCCTCCCGCTATGGCCCTTGGCGGAGTCGCGCGCCGCTCCTCTTTCCGCGATATCGAGTCAACAGTGGGAATCCACTGGCGGTCTCACGTACTGGCTGCAGTGTCCACCGGGTCTCCACTATCCAACTCGACGCCGGACGGCCGAGTGACGTTTGCGTTCACCGCTCGATCTTCCCCGCATGTCGCCCCTTGGTCTCCACAATGCGCCACCACGTCTTCACGTGGGAAACAAATGCCTCAATGTGGACGCCCTGGCACTCCTCACAGAAGCGCCAGCTCCGACCGGAACCGACGAACCGCGCGTCCATGGAGGACCGAGTCATCACAGCCACGCCACATTCACTCTCGGTCTCGGCAGCGGCGATCACCGCCAGGATGACGACGACGACAACGACGATTCCGCGTGGCTCTCAGACGAGCTCTCGCCGTGGTTTGACGGCGACTGGCTCGACGCCGGGGCGACCGAAAGCAGCGGCGCTCCACTCCTTCAGTGGTACCCGCCTGACTTTGGGACGCCGCTCCCGCAGTCGCCGACCTCGGTCGATTGGTCCAGCGCCACCGCCCCGGCGACTCCACCGTCAACACCGTCAACCATGACCAAATACGTTGACCCGTTTCCTTCACCAGACATCCGTGATGACGCAGTCGCTGTCAAGCCCGAGACGCGGACGCGCGCAGCCTCGCGCAGAGGGAGGCGGCGCTCTCCACCGACGCCAAAAACAGCCCCCGTCAAGCGAGAGGACAGCGAGGACAGCGACTCCGTGCAGCAGGCCCACGAACGCTGGGTCAGCGGCGCCGCGCAGCTGGAGAACCGGCGTCAACGCCAGCGCGAGTACGAGCGCACGTACCGCCAGAACAAACAGGTAGGATGATATTGAAGCTCGAGAGGGGCAAGCGAGACTGACGCTGTGTTTACTTCTTGCATGTGTGGACAGCGTTCCAGCAAGGCGCAGTTCGCCGACTGGGCCGCGAAAGAGATCGAGCTGTATCTATTGATGAAGCATCACTCCACGCCGTTCCGCGTGGACCAGCCGCGCGCGACGCTCGCACAGCTCGTCCAGGAAGAGCGCGCCGCGCGCGTCGACAACATGGTGCTGACCACGCTCGCGCGATGGCAACAACTCTATGAGCTGCGCAACTACTCTGACAGCAAGGCGATACGGACGCGCGACGCCTGGGCCAGGATCGACCGCGCGCTGCTGGGGCCGTGCGTCATTAAGCCGTTCCGTCCCTTCCGCCACGAGTTCCAGTGGTGAACCGGCCGCGGCGGCGTCGGTTGTCTGTCCGAACTACCGTCCCTACGGTCCATGTACAGCCGACGTTCACGCGGCTTCATCGTATGAGTCACACACAATTTCTTACTTGGCACTTCAGCGTTTCATTGCTGCCATTGTCTGCGAGGCGCTCCATGGCGGAAGCGTAAACTGCTCTGTTTCTGACGGCACCGTAGATGGGGCACAACTGTAGCCATGTTGATGCCCCGCGAATGCGCGGCTGCGCCTCCCGCTCATGGTGGGCGAGGAGGGCTTAACAGAGCTACGCTGCGTACTTCTAGACGAAACTAGAAATGAAAGGGGCTGCAGCGTGTCGCCGCCGGCCCCAACTACACACACTAGATCTGAAAGTGATCTTTCTCGGCGCGATCTTTCTCGGCGGGCTCGCCCTCGCGATCTTCACCGGCGTGGGGGGAAGTCTCGAACGTGCGATTTTTCCGCCGAGTGCGGATTGAACTCTCGAGGCCCGCGCCAGCATCGAGCGACGGGTGAAAGTCCAGACAGTGGCACAGCTCAGGGGGCACGGCCCATGAGCGACGACAGCACGCACTTGATCCGGTTTTAGCGGAGTCGTGGCCACTGGCCAGCTTCGATGACACCGGCGCCTCCGAAAAGACATTCTCCATCGGACTGTGTCCATCCAGAGAATACCCATTTTGCCTCTGCCAACAACGTCACAAGCACGTGAGTTGCTGCTCTCTCATGCGAGACACGTTGGCGCCCACGCCGCACCACCGCGCAAAGGGGGCACAGCCAGTGGCTCGAGACGTCTGTGTGGTCAGCAGCATCCCACATCGCGGCCGCTTCCGGCGATGCGCCGACTCTGCTTCGTTAACCTGGCGTCCCTACGCAACCCCGAGTCCCGCGCGGCGTGAGGCATAGCCGCGAGGAACAGACGTCACCGCGGTCAGAGAGTATCTTTGACGCTGGGATCCACCGGCAAGTTCGCAGTCAGAGATGTACCCGGAGCTCGCTTATCTCTCCCCCTCTATCCTGCCTCGGCACGGATGATTTTGCCACTGTACTTCGGTCCAAGAGGGAAGAGCGCGGAATCGGGAATCATGACCGCTCCTCCGAGTGCTGCTTCCCGCAGTCCGTCAAAGAGAAGAATCGGCACTCGATTGGTCGGAATCGACAGGGGCTTCAAGGATCCCTCCCTCCGGGGCAGCTTCTATACAAAGCGGAGTTTCTTCGATTTATGCCCATGTGGGACCGCTCCGATTTACGTGTGATGACGGAGCGGTGAGCGTTGCTGGAATTTGTATACAGTGTGTGTAGCAACGGTGGTGGAAGCGGAGGGAGCAACAGCGAACATGTACTAGGATGGTGGAGCGAATAGCAAGACCGGCGACCGGTGTCTGCCTGGGGACCCACGTACAGTACCTAGTCGCATGCTTCACGCAGCACGTAGTCCGCACGGCACAGGAGACGTAACGAGCAGCGACACTTTACGGGTGATCTCCTAGAATGCGGCAGCTCCAGTTCCAGAAAGAACATGGCTACAGGGACCACGTCTATGTGTTCATGGACCGCGTCTATGTATCAAACATCACTTTGAGATGTTCGATATTTTTCTGCCAGTGTGGCCAGTCCGGTCTACGGTTGCGACACCACACGCTGCCCAAAGCCGTTCTCCGCAACCCTTGATTTCCGCTCAGCTCATCGCTTTGTACGTATTGTTACGGAGCCATGCAGCGTGAATCGCGCACCCAACCAGAACGCGCCGCGTTGCAGCGTGGAGCATATTTAACTTCGACGCGTCATCCTTGAGATTTCGCCCGGTCAGAGCTTGGCAGGAGTCAGTTCAAGACTTCCAGGTATGGAGCTTATGAGCACAGTGCTTACCTCTATCTCTGGTTGTGAGACCTCTGGGTGGTTCATTCACTAAACTCGCTTAGCTCTCCCTCCATTCAACGCTGCAGCGTTGGCACACGTGATCTGAACAGTCAAGGGCCTGCCGACAGTATTCTCGGGGGGTCTGTAGGGTTGAACAGGAAGCCGATGCGCCTGTGCCGCAGGCGGGCAGGTGGTACTGTAGTGTGTCTGTGTGTGGCCGGGTGATGGCGTTTTGCCATACTGTACCGCACATACCCACCAGCTCTACACCGCGCGCGTGGGGGATGTTCTACGACGGAAGGACTCAGACGCTCACAGCTTCTATACCCCGCTGAGTCTACGATGCCGCTGTGATGCGCTTCCTGCGAGGTGAAGGGGAGAACGGATCTGCTGACGACTGAATCTGCCGGTATGGAATGTGTACTGTACACTTGTCTCTCACTAAATTTAGGCAACGAGCAGCCACTATGAGATTCGTGGCTTGCGTCGAAGTGTACTACGTGTCAGCACAAGCCGATTAGAATGGGCCACAGCGATGTCTAACCTAGAGCCGAATCGACCTGGTCTAGCTGCTCGCCGTCTCCGCATGAAAAAAACAGTGAATGTCGCTCAAACAACAGTAGATACACTCTGGAAGGTGCGGAGAGCTGGAGCTGGACGGTGCTCGATTCGACGCGACCAAGTTGCATCAGAGACGATCAAAGTAACCGCCACCGGGAAGAAACATCGAAGGGCGATGATGTGGCGAGACAAATATCTGCACCCTCTTCAACATCCGAGTGACATAAATAGTGTGGTACACGCTAAGACTTACATGGTGTGGTACACCTAACCTAATCCATTGACCGAGCGAAGTCAGCTTGTGTGAACAGGCGATGGTCGTCTTACGTTACAAACCCTGGGAGCCCTCATCATGGGGGCGGCCTTGTCGATGTGCGGGCTCGGACCCGCGAGCGACCACGCCGACGCGCACCTCGTATGCTGCGGGAGCTCCATGCGCTTGCCGTCCGCTCTGGTTTAGAAGCTCGCGTCTAACCGCTTTTGTATGGTGACGCATAGGAGTATCTCCGCGACGACAAGACGCTCTCGGCCACGGAGCGATCGCGCGCGCAGTCCGGCGGCACCGACACGTCCGTGGCGTCCATCCTCTCGCACGCGGACCGCCTCATCCCGGACGCGTTCCAGCCCGTGGACATCCAGGTGCTGTCGCACGGACGGCGGAGGGCGGGCGTCCACCACCACAGCGGCTCCACGACGCCGGCCAAGTCGAGTGGGCAGGGCTCCGCGCCGCCGCTTTCGCAGCGCCCCGTGCTCACGCTCAGCGAGCTCAGCGTGAACGGCGGCGAGGCCGAGTGATCAAAGCAATAGATGTAGGGATACGCGTGTGTGTACGTCGACGCAGCAATATGTAAAGCGCCTGTGATTCTGTATTCGTTTCTTTTGTGCATGTCGGTTAAGCCCTAGGGAGCCGATATAGCTGCGCGTTACTTCTTGGCGGCGCGCTGCGCGGCGCGGAGCTCCTTGGCTATTCTCCGGCATTCGCGGTAGGCCTCGCTCTCCTTCTCGCACTCGTCGCCGTCACGCAGGCCGCCGCTCTCGGCGTTCTTCGACTCCACGCACCTAGCGATAGACGCCGCCACACACACCGTCAGCACGCCATATCTCACTCAACCACTCCAACATCATCTATCTGACTTACTTGATGTAGATCTCCATCTCCTTCTCGCACGGGTTCACGCCCGCGGGCTCGGCGCCGCCGCCCGCGACCTTGGACGCCTCGGCCCCCATGGTCTGCACCAAAGAAATGATGGGCCACCTCACGCAAGGCCCACGAATTGTACCCCCTCCGAACAAAGGAGGTTCCTAACAGCTAGATGTATAGTGACCGTGTACAATGTATAGTGGGATCTTCACCACGACCCACAGCTCAGTTCATCCATGCAAGTCGAGATTGTTGAGCTCGATGACCCGGCGGCACTTCTCGCGGACGCAGCGCTGGCCGAGCACATCAATGAATTGGGCCGCCAGTCCGCCGTTGTACGTATGATGAGCTCGTGGCGTTCTCCGCTCGAACTGTGGTCTCACTATGAAGTTGTGGCGGTATCAGTAGGCCCAGCAGCTCCGAGCGCCGATCACATCCACCGAGCTCTTCGTCAAGCATGCAGGCGCGCAGCACCAGCAAGTGCTGGTCGCTGTCGTTGGCGGACAAGCTGTTGGATTTCTGAAGACCGGCTCCAAGCACTTGTTCTACGTCGTACGTTGAGCCGTTGTAGATCCGTGCCTGACAGGAAGCGGGTGATGTTTAATATGCCTGCTGGTCTGCAGAATCGCAAGGGCGCGTACACCGAGCTAGATCCACTTTGCGTGCTGGACTTTTACGTCCTCAAAGATGTCCAGAGGCATGGCATCGGCTTACAGCTCTTCTCACACCTACTGCAGGTTCGTACGAGTCGATAGTGTCTGCTAAGCGCCTGATCCTACTGATCTCGGACATGTTTTTGGCAGCTCCATCAAATTAGACCCGCGCAGTTAGCGTACGACCGCCCATCGCCGAAGCTCTTGGCGTTCCTCAGGAAGCATGCGCATCTCACGCAGTTCTTCGCGCAACCCAACAATTTCGTGGTCTTTGACGAGTATTTTGAACCGAAACGCACACAGGACTGAGCGTAGACGAAGTCGGAGAAATGTATGTCACCATCAATGGCATAATACAGCGTGAGTATGTCTGGTGTTTGGTGGATCGTAGGCTGAAGAGCGCCGTGGTTGGCTCACAAGACGCTAACCGATATCATGAGGTCTTGGGTGCCACAGGACCAATCTTCCCAAAGCTTCGAGGCTCCGCGCTCGTTGACGGACGCTTCCTGCGCGATTCCTCTTGCGGGAGTTCTTCGAGAGAGTAAGACGTCCCGCATCCAGTGCTCAACATGGAGCAACATTCGTGCAACACTACCTGATGCAGTTCTGAGATATGGATACACCCGCCATTTGGCGGTGTAGCCATGTTCTACGTTCTTTGACGCGGCCCAAAGGCAACTGCAACCTCGACGATACCGTAGATGGCTATGGCGTAAACCCCAACCATGGATAAATCCGCTCACCTCCAGCGGTCTCCATACTAGTACCGTGAGTGTACAGTATGGTTGTGTTGCCCTCAACGCGGAATTCTGTCTGCACTTCGCCCGCAAACGTCTCATGAACCCCCTGTGCCTGACCGACGTTCGACAAAAAATACTGGTGTTTCCTGTTCCCCCAAGAGATCCAAAGATCAAACAGCGTTGTCTGGCTCTTTGGGGGATGAGATCCTCGTTGTTGAGTGGGAATAACCGAGCTGATAGACCACTCGACACCTTTCGGATGATCGGCTCTTCGACTTTTTAGAGCTGAGATGGACACGCGACCAAGAAGACCCACTAGATCAAGGCCTAACGGCAACCCGATGGTTGTCGTCGTCGTGTCGAAACGGCACTTCGTGTTCTCTGGTGGGGTCGCGCGATGACGCCCACCCACCAGGCGGTTCTGGCGTACCCGGTTGGCGTGCTGGGGCGATCGCCACGCACGCAGCGACTCACGGCGTTGCATCTATCCGGGCCTATCCGGCGTTTGTGGGCGAGACTATCCGGCGCTAGAGGGCCTGGGCCAACGCCAACGAAAAGAGCGCAAAGAAAAAAACCCGCGCACGTTGTGGAGCACTTTTAGTTCGCGCCGGTTTTCTTTGTGAACAGCACGCTAGGCGGGACAAAACAGCCGACAGGCGCAGCGCCCCGTGGTCGTGGAACAATGCTTGGAGACCCCGGCCGCGCTGTTGCGCCGACAACCATGGAACGTCGTCGGCGCTGTCTCCGCCACATGTGTCCGTCGGCGGGAGCGAAGAGGGAGAGGAAGGAGATGGTGCTGTCGTGACACGCACTGTCGTGACACGCATGCGTGTTCAGTGAGTGAGGAGACGTCACCCGCTTTCGATGGGAAGCAACAAAGATACCGAACGCAAACCTCAAGCGCGTGAAAGAGGAGGCACACGCGTGCCCCTTCATTCGCGGAGAACAAAAACCCAGAGACCACCGCCGCAGTATGGACAGGCTTTGTGCGCTGCGGGTGGAACCATTCCTCAAATTGCTCTCTGGCGCAACTACACTGTACTCTCCCCTATCCAACGAACCACCTGCCAGCTCCGATGGCGCCGACGACCATGATGAAGACGGACAAAGCGTTCGACGACTTCCTCAAGGGCATCTCCTTCGCGGACTTTGACGTCGCGTACGTCGAGGACGGAGCGCGCGCGGACGATGCGGATCCCTACGACTCGGACATGTCCGTGGACGACACCGCCCACGTCGTGTTCGCCGGCCCGATCAAGGTGGCCGAGCCGGCCGTGTCGCCAACCTCCGTTGACGTGCCCATGCGATTGCCCGTGCGCAAGCTGGCACCCAAGCCAGCGCCCGAGCTGACACCAAAGCCGACACCCAAGCCGACTCCCAAGCCGACACCCAAGCCCACTGGACGCGCAAGTGTGACCGCGCAACGCCGGCGCGACCGCCAACGCGACCGCCGCCGCAACCAAGGCCAGCGCGACCGCGAGAACGAGAAGCGTAAGAACAAGCAGGTACGCACTGGATCCCATTATCACCACCTCCATGGCGTCTAGGCTGATTCGACTGACATGGCTCGCCTTTGTACAGAAAGAGTTTGTGGAGAAGCGCCGCGAGTGCTTCGACGCTGAGAAGAAGCTGCGCGGCTTCATCCGCGCGATCGTCACGAAGCTCACGCGCAAGCGCGGCGTGGGCGTCGAGGAGGCCGTCGCGAAGCTGCCACAGGACGTGCGACAGGTCCTCGAGCGCTCCACGGTCGCGATGGCGCGCTACCGGACGTTCACGGGCCAGAAGCACATTTGCGAGCAGCTCAATCGGTTCCCCACCTGGTCTGATGACAACAACTAGTGGTCGGTCTATCCCCATTGGATGGGCGGGCTTCGTTCTATTTTTTTCGAGTTCTGCGGTTTTGTGGCGGGGTATGTAGTTGTGTAACGTGTTGGTGCTGTAAGAAAACGAGTTGGCGGGTGTTCCGCCTGGGAACGTACTGACCCTCGCAATTGCTTTTCGTTTCCTCGCATCTCGTGTCTGTGCTTTTTCATTGTGCTGGGGCCATCTTCAAGGTTTGGCACAACATCCGACTGACCCTTCCGTTTGTTGAACTGGCCACGTGACCTCTTTCCCTCGAAAGTTGAAGTTGTTCACGGCTATTTCAGTGATGCATCCTTCATTACGCTCCTCGACAGGTAATAACATCAATTCACACTGTCTACAAATGTAGTAAAGCGCTCTAAGATGTTTTGTTTTGTTGGTCGGTTCTTGAATCTTGATGGGTTTTATTTCCCGGAACCAAAGAGAAAAAAAAAAGTTCCGAGCGAGGGGGGTACGTGTGCCGCCATTTCCCATATTGTTCTCCACAACTTCCGGCCATGGACCTCGTCGCCAATCCACGAGCAGCTCCAAACAACTGAACTTCCGCAGAAGGAAAGCTCGTGCTCGTTCCATTCTCTCTCTATCTTTCTTGCCGTGAGCGCGTAGTGCTGCCAGGCAGACGCGCCACGACACTGCACGCACAGCGTCTTCAACACCAACGCGGCGGTTGTGCGAGGACGGATATCACTCAATTTCTCCATGCCGGCGAGTGCGACATCACCACCGCCGAAGACGCCGCGCGCGCACAAGCCGCTGAGCGAGCGCGTGCGGCTCAGGCTGCTGCGGCTCGCGCGGTCCAATAGCGAGGGCTTCGCGCGCGCGATGATGGCGGCGGCCGCAGCGCAGGACGACGGCGCCAGCGACGACGACGCACGCGCCTCGGGCGTCGAGTACGTCGACTCGCTCAACGGCATCGATTTGTATGAAGACACGACGATCGCGCGCGCCAGCGCCGACCAGCGCGCCGCGGGGACCGCGCCAACGGCGGCGACGCGGCTGCGCTCGCTGTGTCACATCGAGGCCGACATCGCCGACGTGGTGCGGCGTATCACGACAAGTGTGGCGTCGCCGCAGATGCTGCCGGGCGTGGTCGAGACGCAGGAGCTGTGCAGCGTGCTGTGGGACGGCGTCCACACGCCGCCGGCGACGCCCGAGAAGGAGTTCCCGGAGCGCGCGGGCGTCAACTGGTTCGTGCTCCCGCGCGAGGCGACGCGCGACTCGGCCGGCAGCTTGAGCCAGAGCAGCGTGTCTACAGCGAGCAGCGCGACGGATCGCACCTCGTCGTCCAGCGTTCGCAACTCAGCAACCAGTCGCGACTCGTCCAGCGAGGACGCGGGCGTCGAGTTTGTCGTGCTCTCGTACCAGGGCGTGTTCAAGCACCGCGGGCGCCGCGGGTGGGTGCAGTGGTGCCAGTCGCTCGAGCTGTCGAGCTTCCCGCCGTCCGCGAGCACTCTCTCGCGCGGCGTGCTGTTTTCCAGCGGCATCGTGGCCGTCGAGTCGGCCACGCGGCCGGGCCACGTGAGTGTGAGCTACGCGATGGGGCTGGACCTGAGCTCGCACGACGAGCGCGAGCGGCGGTTCCTGGAAGGCGCCGTGTGGAAGCGCGTGATGAAGCTCGCGGCACTCAAGAAGGCACTGCAGCGCGAGTCGCTCTCGCGCACACTGTCGATCTCCTCGACGGAAGCACTACGGCGGTCCAGCCAGTCGAGCCAAGAGGCCTCCCCGACAACAACGTATAAGACCGCACAGAAGCAGCCCGAGTGTGAGCCACCGATACCCAAGATCCAGGAGGTCCGCGCCGAGCGCGTTGCAAAGACACCAGCGCTGCCACCGACGCAGCCATCAAAACCCATGGACAAGCGCCGCCAGCGAGCGCAGACGATGCAGCCGGCGCTGTCGTCGTCGCCGTTCCGCGATCCAGACTCGCTCGAGTTTCGGCTGTCGCTCTACTGCGATCCGGACGAGCTTCCGGATTTCTCACCGGAGAACCCGACGGCATCGCGACGAGACACGCGAGATCCTGTCGCTGTGCGGTCGGTGTCCACGTCTGCCATTAAACCGACCAAGAGCGGCCGACCGAAGAGGAGGTCGGTGGGGACCGGGTGGTTCCTTTAGTTCCTCTTGTCCACCTCATGCATTTGCTTGATGTTCCTGTGAGTCGTGGGAGTTGTCCAAGCCGTCCGTAATCTATTCAATGAAACACTCCTTCCACCAGGCCGGGTGCTTCTCCTTTCGATCTGCTTGCTTCAACGTCCGCCTCGGGCATTCCTGGGACGCGCGTCGTGTCGCGTTGCCGACCCACGAGCCAGGCGGTGTGCGAGGCCTCTGCCAGGTCTAGGGAACGCCCTACAGGACTTCGGAGAACAGTGTGGATGGACCCTATTAGGTGAGATGGCGGCGTCTCAGCCCCGCGCCTGGTGGCGTGACGGCAAGCGTTAGGGTGGAACGCGCACACGTGGATGATGCTGGGTTCACGCGCCGACTTCATCATCATCTCGCCGCGCCATCGCTCCCCACGCCACGTAGCGCGGATTACGCGAAGGCATAACGTGGATCCATTTGCCCTTGCGGTGGCCCACGCACTCTCTCGCCGTCAGGAAGCGCGCTGAACTGTTGTAGACTGATAAGAAGGCTGACTCCCTTGGTGTCCTGCCAACTTGACGCCAGTCCACCTCGACATAGCAGGGCCACTTCAAGCATCGCGGTGAGCTCGTCGTAGTGAGACGGACCGAGCGGCGAGTTTGAGTACACTGGAAATCCAGTGGAGACCGTCTCGCCCGGTTTATTGAGAACACCTCGTGGCCAGTCTCTCGCCAGGGCATGTGGGTTCCGACATTTGTGGCCGTCGCATCCGCAGGTAACGGGACTCGTTATTCGCCTCACCCCTTCGGTTAACCGCCTCACCACTTCTTGCCAAAATGTGAGAGCGCTACCGGTATGTTCGTGCCGACACGCCGACCTTTGCTTCGCTCCGGTGGCTCTGCCGTCGGCACGAGCCTCGCGTAGTTTAGATTCTAGGATCTGGCCGCCGACGTGCTGGGACCCATTCCGCCAGAGCGACCGGCGGCGCGGACCCCGTGTTGCTTCGGTGCGCTGCGCGCGACCTTCGCAATCACTCACTCTGGGGAGTGAGCGCCCGCCGCCTCCGGTCGTTCTGCCTCTTTATTCACGTTTTGACACCTTCAATATCATACCTCTCCAAGTCGTTCATTTTCAAGTCAAGGGGTGAGGCGGTTAACCAAAGGGGTGAGGCGGATAACGAGTCCCGCAGGTAACGCGTGACGCCGCGTGCGGAGAACTCACCGCGACGTCAGCGCCCTCCACGTGCCCCCCCCCGCCAGGTCAGCCAGCATCGCTGAACCCATGGGTTCGCTAACGGAGACCGCGAGAGATACGTGGATGATACCGTCTGTAGAGGTGGAAGCCCAGGTCCAAGGGCCACTTGACGTGGCGTGAGACCGGCACCGAAGCCGGAGCGCTCTGGCCATTCTCACTTTGGATTCTCCAGCAAACAACAGCACAATACCCATGCCCGTGGCCGCCAGCTCACCGCCGGGCCGCTTCGCGCCGCCGCCGCTCAGCGAGCACGAGACCCAGTGGCTGATCAAGCACGCGCGCGAGTCGGCGCGCGAGCTGGTCGAGAGCGTGCGCGGCAGCCACGGCGCCGTGCGCTGGCACGAGGCCGGCACGTACAAGCGCGTCCAGATGTACAAGGGCGAGCCGCGCGCCGGCCAGCGGCACCGAGTGGACGACGGCCGCGTGCAGCTGCTCTGCGGACGCACGCGCGTCGAATCAACCGTCGAGCAGGTCGCCGCGTTCTTTGACGTGTCCAGCACGCCCAAGATGCAGGCGTTCGCGGCCACGCAGGACGACGTCCAGGACGGCGCCGCGCTGTACACGCTCGTGGCACCCGGTCCGGAGAGCGGGTTCCTCCACCAGGTCACGGTCAAGTGGATGGCCGTGCGGATGCCCTCGGGGCTCGCCAAGGCGCGCGACTTCGTGACGCTCGAGTGCCAGGACTCGTTCACGGACCCGTCGGGCCGCCGCGGCTGGGTGCGCGCGTACCACTCGATCAAGATGCCGTGCTGCCCGGAAGTCCCGGGCTTTGTGCGCGGCAGCCTGTACCACTCAGGGTACGTGTTTGTGGAGACCGAGACGCCAGGCGTGCTCACCTGCCTGTCGACGCTCCAGGTGGACCTCAAGGGCAACCTCGTGCTGCCGCGCGCGCTCTACGACGTCGGCGTCAAGCGCCGCATCAGCGCACTCGCACACCTCCAGGACAAGCTCCACGCCAGGCGGCTCAGCGAGCAGCTGCAGCCAGCGTGCGACGATCGTGGTGCCATGGCAGTGCCACGCAGCGCGTGGTGCGCGCTGTGCGCCGCGGGCTTCAGTGTGTTCACTCGCAAGACCGAGTGCCGCGCGTGCGGCGCCGCTGTGTGCCACGCATGCACCGAGCTCGTGGCCGTCGCGGTCTCCGGCAGCGAGGTGAGCGTGCGTGTGTGTGCGCCCTGTGCCACCCGCCACCGCGTCCGTGGCACGAGCGAAATGCACGCCGACGCCAAGCGCAAGACTCATGCAGCCAAGTTCCTCACGGACCCGGGGTCGGCACGGGGGCCGGTGCTCCAGCGGCCTGTCGGGAACCATCGCGCGAGTGCGCGCGTGCGCCGCAACACCACGTTGGCCTCACGCGGTGGCGACGGCCTGCAACGACGAGAGCCACGGCCACAGCCGCAGCCACAGCAGCGCGGCAGTCGCCACGAGAAGCCCATCGCACGGCTTGATTCGTTGATCTCAACTGCCTGCAGTAGTCACAGGAGAGAGCTCACCACATTGCGGGAGCGAGCCCACAGCCAGCGGCTCGCTCAAGCGGATCTGTCGAGCGAGGTGCCCTCGCCGTCGAGCCACGGGCGAGAGCACGGCGCGATCAGCTTCTGCGACTCGCTCGATAGCTCCCACGTGGCAAACGCTCCGTCCGATCGCCCTGTCCAGGAGGAGGAAGTGGAGATCGACGACAGCGACAGAGGGGACCAGGACGCGGCAGCTTCAGCGGTAGATCTGTATCGCGGCATCCTCGCGCTCCAGCGCGCGCAGCGCACGGCGCTATCGGCGTCCACGCGGGGACATCTTGCCCAGGAGCTTGGCGTACTCTACGCCAAGCTGGACGAGGCCATGCGGCGCTACGAACTCGAGCAGTAAACAGGAAGTGTTGTAACGTTCGGTAGTAATTCATCCTGCCTAAATTATTCGGGTGTTCTGTCGCTCAAACACCGTCTCCTTAGAACGCGACCTCGTCCTCGTTCGTGAGCTCGTGGAGCTGCTTGTAGAGCGCCTTGAGGTCGCGTGCGACGGCCTCTTTGCGCGCGGCCGTCGCGTTGGCGTCCGTCTCGAGCGCGTGCTGCTGCTTGGTGAGCTCGAGGATCTTCTGGTAGAGCTGCACGACCGAGAGCGAGCCGACCGCGCCCAGAGTCATCTCCGACTCGGGCTCGACCGCCGAGCGCCGTGTGGACATGTCGTCAAAGCTGATCTTGGACTCCAACATGCTCGAGTTCGCCGAGAACCGGTAGCTGTCGTGCGGGGAGCTCGTCGTCGTGCGCTGCGTGTTCTCCTCGCCGATGTCGAGCGACTTGAACTCGTTGAGCATCGCGCGCGTGGCCGGTGAGGTCGTGGACCAGTCCTCGAGCCCGTCGGCGCCGCCCTGCTCGCTGTCGTCATCCTCCTCGTCGTCCTCGTCAAAGACGTACCGCTGGTCCGAGCTGAAGGACAGCGCCTGCGCGCGCGCCTGGAGCTGCTCCTGGATCTCCTGCTGCTGCTGCATCAGCCGCGTCGCGTTGGCCGCGAGCGCGAGCGCGGCCTCCTGGTCGGGCGACGGCGACCGCGAGACCACCGCGGGGGTCACCGCCTCCTGGGACGGCTTCGGCGTAGTCTCGGTAGGCTCGGCCGTCGCCGGGGCTGGGTTCGTGGTCTTGACGGGCTCGTGCTCGGGCACGATCTGTTCCTGCAGCGGCCGCGACTCAGGCGCGGCCAGCGAGAGCCGCGGGTCCGGCTGGTACGCCGGCGGAGGCCCTGACTGGTAGTAGCCGTCGGCGCCGTGGTCCGAGCCGTAGCCGCTGCTGTGCATGGACGAGCGCAGGTGCGCGACGTCCGCGTCGGCGTACGATCCGGACGGCCGCGCGTGGTAATCCGAGTGCATTGAGAGCACCGAGTGGCGCGACGGCGCGTGCTCGTACGTGCTGTCGCGGTAGTACTGCGGCGGCGGAGCCTGCGGGTGCTGCGGATGCGGCGCGTATCCTCCGGACGAAGGAGGGTACCCGGGGCCCTGGTGGTGGTTATACGGCGGCGGCGGCGGGTGCTGGTAGTGCGCCTGGGGCGGTGGCGGCGGCCCCACGGGTCGATCGTAGTTGTCGTACGCGTCCGGCGACACCGGGCCGGCGCGGCCCATCTGCCGCGTGTGGCGCTCGAGCGCATGGGCCGTGAGCGAGTCCGAGGACGACGACGCGGTCTCCTCGGACGTGTGGCGGAACGGCTTGCCATTGCGCGGCATGCTCTCGGACGAGTACTGGCGCGCGGGCATGCCCGGGTTGTGTCTGTGGTGCGCTGGCGGCGGCGGCGGCCCGTAGTAGCCGTACTCGTCCCGGTACGCGTGGCGGGGCACCATCTCGCTGTGCGCGCGCGGCTCGTACCCGCGCGGCGGCGGCGGCAGCGCGTACTCCTCGCGGTAGCTGTCGCGTTGCTGGTGGTGGTGGTACTCGCCGGCGTACCCGGGCGCTGAGCCGCGCGGGTGCTCGTACCGCGGGCGGTCGTACTCGGACTGGTGCACGAACCCGATGGGCCGGAGCGGCTCCGGATCGTACGACGACGGGCTGCGTCGCGGCGGCGCGTGGCTCGGTGGTGGCGGCGGCCCCGTGGGCATCTGCAAGCGGCTGTACCGCGACTGGGACGCGAGCAGCGGGCCTGGCGGGGGCGGCATCGGCGCCATCGGCGGCTGCCCGGACGTGTAGAGCACGGACGAGTCCATCGGCGCGTCCTCGAGGATCGTCGACTTGAGCTGGAGCGGCACCTGGTACTGCGCGGGGCTGTGGTCGTGGTCGTGGTACTCGTACTCGCGCGCGCGCGGATCCGACTCGTGGCTCGCGCTCGAGAGCAGCGAGATCTCGTCCATCCCGCCGCGGCTGTTGGGTTTTCCGCCACCGGCGGCGTCGACGGCGCACGCGCAGGTGGCGCACACGCGCACTTTCTTGACACCCGACTTGGGCAGGCTCACCTCCCAGGTCTGCGTGCACTGGCCGCAGACCACTTCGCCGCACTTGCGGCAGCGCGACTTGCGCGTCATGAGCCCGAAGCGCGCGGCGCACACGTGGCACCGCGAGCGCTGCGCCTTGGGCACGAGCTCGAGGTCGCTGAGGAACGTCTGGCGGCCCAGGCGGCGCTGCTGGAGCGCGCGGCCGAGCCCGGCGACCGACGCGATGCGGCGGCGCATGGCCAGGAAGTAGACCGAGGACGGCAGCTTGAGGCTGCCCTTCAGGTTCACCTGGCACGTGTGGATGCAGTCGAGCCAGCCGGCGCGCTCCGACTCGACGAACACGTAGCCCGTGTGGTAGAAGCTGCCGCGCACGAAGCCGAGCTCGGGCTGGAGGTCCGGGCAGCACGGCAGCTTGACCGAGTGGTACGAGCGCACCCAGCCGCGGCGGCCGGTCGTGTCCGTGAACACGTCCTGGCACTCGAGCGTGAGGAAATCCCGGTCCTTGATGAGCTTGGACGGCACGTGCGCGGCCGACCACTTGACCGTGACCTGGTGGAGGAACTGGGTCTCCGGACTCGGTGCCACGAGCGTGTAGAGCACGACGCCGTCCAGTAACTCGTGCTGGTGCGGGATGTAGGCCTTGAACTTGGGCGTCGTGGACACGTCCATGAACGCCGCGACCTCCTCGATCGAGGCCTGGATTGTCGTGGCGCCGCACACGTACTGGATCTGCTCGGCCGCGCCGCTCGGGTTACGGCCCTCACCTTTGTACATCTGGACGCCCTTGTGCGATCCGGCCTCGATCCAGCGCACGGGCCCGTGGCTGCTACGCGCGCTCTCAACCAGCGCCTTGGCCGAGTCCTGCGCCTTCTGGATCAGGTACTGCGTCTCGCGCTTGGAGAGCTCCGGGCACTGGAAGTACTCCTGCGGGAGGTTGAGCGCCTTGACCATGATGTTGCTGGGTTACGTGCACGGCCTTCCGGAGGTTATATGCGTTGGCACTGGACGATGGTGTCCAGGTATGGCACGATCGGTTGGGGCCGTCTCTCTGGATGGCAGCGAGCGGTGGCACGCGGGATGCGTACGTCCGCGGCGGCGGGGGAGACAGAATATGCGTCGTCCCGTTTCCGGAGAGGGCAGCGTTTGGCGGAGTGGGGTGGTCCGAGTCGCTTTGGGCGCGCGGGTGGGGGGCGGAAATCCAGCAAGCGCTGCGGACGTCCGTCGCGTGGTCAGTCGTCCGGTCGCCGAGTCGCCAGTGGCACCTGGCAGTCAGTCTCCGCTGGCAAACCGTGGCAGGCACCAAATCTGCCGCGGTCGCCAGGGGGATGATGGCGCTTGATTTTCGTGTGATTGCCAACAGTCAGATGGAGCGATGTGATTGGACTTTTGACAAAAGTGGGACCTTTTTTTGATAAGATGGTCAGAAAGGGAATTAGGATGACAAAGGGGGTGACCCAAAGATGAAAAAGGGACCACAAAGCATGTGTATGCTCTTTATGTCATACACGGGGAAGGACGAAGGCACCCAGAGCGCTTAGAGAGCGGAGCCCCACCGGAGCGTTGCGAAGGTCGGTGGCGCGGCGCTTAGCGCGGGATACATACACTCACAAGGAGGGGCTATCTATTTCGGAGCACCGGAGCGAAGCGAAGGTTGCGATTAGGGAGCGCTCTAGCGCAGCGGGCGCGGCTTAGCGCCGAGCCGCGATCAGCGGCTCAATTGCTGGGCTAAAGATGACCAAGCAATTGGACATAAAGTGAGTACAACGAGTAGTTTTATATTTCTTGTCCCGATAGCCACCCCTTTTGTCATCCAAATTCCCTTTCTGACCATCTTATCAAAAAAGGTCCCCCTTTTGTCAGAAGTCCCGATGT
This sequence comes from Pythium folliculosum, assembly GCA_023336295.1. NCBI lineage: Eukaryota > Oomycota > Peronosporomycetes > Pythiales > Pythiaceae > Pythium > Pythium folliculosum. Next base: position 21,199 of record JAADWV010000314.1, read on the forward strand.
GATTGGCTGAAATACGCAAATCTGGATAAAACTCACCAAACGGGCTGTGAGTCACACAACGTGGAGAGGCACTTTTTTGCGGTGGCAGAGAGCAACGGCGGGCACGACACACGCTGGCTGGTCGATGCCTCCAGTGGGCACAACATTCTCCCGCATTCGGTTGTGGCACGGGCTCCCGCACTACCCACACCGTGCGAAATCGCGGAACCTGCCAGCCACGGCACTGCGCTGTGACGTTAGACGCAGGCTTTTTTTCGAGAGGTCGGCCGCGTGGGTACTTCTGGATCCCTTGAAGGGGCTTTCTTCTGCGGTTTCCTGTGTGTTTATCTCGTGTGTGGTCCGTGGGTTCATCGTCACCCACCCACGCGACGATATTGTACACATGCCCCAGAGATCTTGGTGATCGGGCTTACTGCGCTCAAGGTTTGGGGTGAAGCCAGAGGCGCATACTGGAATCAAGTGAAAAATGGGTTGGGAGACCAGAACGCGGATGGGTCTATGTCAGGACATTACTGGTGGATAAGTCACCTTTTCTACCGGTTTCGACCACTTCAAGGCGCGTGGCGTGCTAGGGCGATTGGCACTGATTGACAGGCGCGCGCTTGTGTCTGCGTCAGCGGTGGATGGCCTCCACCGAAGCGGCGACATGGTGATCGCGCTAGAGCACGGCACCTCTGCACTGGTGCGTCCTGCTATCGGCGGCGTGGCAGCGGCAGTATGGGTCCAGTACGCGCCGTAGAGGCGCCGAGCGGTTCGCGCTCTCTGGACGGGCGTGTTCCTCCACGTCAGAACGGCCCATCCGTATCTCAAGCGCGTCACAAGGAATCCAGCGTCAGACTCCGCGGTGGAAGGACGATCCATCATGCCCACGGTTCATCTAGCTTATATGGTGGTCCAGTACGGCCCTCCAGCGCGGCATGTTCCAGTCGCTTAGTTGCTCTTCCGGACGGGATCCAGTGTAACCCTCTCCGACGCGTAACCTCTGGACGTCGCTTCGTAAAATCCAGGTCATGATCTCCGGACGTGGGGCATGACCTCGTACGCGTATGACGACGCGCAGTACGCCGCCGAGTACCACGCGCTGGACGCCGAGGTTGGCACCGCGTGCCTCGCGCTCGCGCCACAGCTTGGGGGTGCCGGCGTGGCGCTCGGCGATCTGGACGAGCTCTGCGCGGCGCTGCGGCGTCCAGTGCGCGACGACCGCGAGCGCACGCAGCTCATGGTGCGTCTGGATCCAGAGAACGCGATGCGCATCGACCGCACGGCCGTGACCACGTGGATGCTGGAGGAGCTCTTCGCGGCGGCCCAGCAAGCCGACGCTGAACAGGAGGCTGCCATGGCGCCACGCGTGCCAGCGGTGCCAGCGTGGGAAGAGATCGTCGAGCCGCCGCCGTCCGGAGAAGCTGCGGTCTCCGCTCCCAGCGTCTACTACTACAACGCGATCACGGGCGAGACGGCGTGGGCGCTCGCGCACCCGCTCGCCGCGTGTCTGTACAAGTACCTGCAGGAGGTGACCGAGATCCGCGCGCTCAAAGCCCCGCGCGACGTCGACGGCTTCCTGGATATCCGTCCAGAGAGCGATGGCGAGCTGGTCGACGATCTCCAGCGCGTGTTTGCCAAGTTCGACGACGACCGCGACGACAACCTGGACGCGAACGAGTTCTGCGACCTCTGCGTCGCGCTGTCGTTCCCGCTCGGGCTCGCGGAGGGCGGTGGGGACGCATTAGCGGAGACCATGCGCACTGTGGACCCGCGTGGCGACCGCACGGCCTCGTGGGAGGCGCTTCTGGACTTCTGGACGGCGCACGCGCCGTGGCAGCGACGCACGCGGCTCTCGCCGGCACCGTTTGATCAGTGGGAGCGACTCGAGCGGCTCGACAAGCGACGGCTCGTGCCATGGTTCCGCCACGTGACCACGCTGCGCGAGCGCTGGAGTCCGCCAAGCGCCGACCAGGCGGTCGTGGACTTGCTCTCGAGTCTGTTCCCAAGCTCCAAGCTCGAGTGGGGACAGCGCGTGGACATGCTGTGGGAGCTGCAGCTGCTGCCGACGCGAGGCGACAAGCCGGACCGCGGTCCAGAGCCCGCGCACTGGACGCTACGCGAGTGCCACGCGCTGCTGGACCAGCTCGGCTGGGACCACTACACGCGGCGCGAGCACGTCGAGGCGTTCGTGGCGCAGCTGAAGAGGCAGTTTGGTGGCGGCGGAGGTGAGACCGGCAACACGCTGACCAAAGACACGTTCGCGGCGTGGGTGCTGGACTGCGTCGCGCGCGTCGAGATGGACGGCTGGGAGGAGTGCGTGGACGAAGGCTCCGGACAGCGGTACTATTACCACGAGGTGCTCGGGCTCACGCAGTGGGACCCGCCGGAGCTCGAGAACCGCATGGCCAAGATGATGGCGCGCTTCAGTGGGGACGCCAGTTCGAAGGAGGACCAGATCAAGCGCATTTTCCGCCACTATGACGAGGACGAGAGCGGCAGCATCAGCTTCCGCGAGTTCAAGCGGCTCTACGTGGCGCTGCTGGGCCGCAAAGAGGCCGTCTCGGGCGAGAGCGACGCCGACGACGCGCGCATCCAGCAGGTGTTTAGCGTGCTGGACACGAGCGGCGACGACGAAGTGAGTCTGGACGAGTTTATGGTCTGGTGGAAGACCAAGATGAACATCGAGGACGAGGAGACCGAGCAGCAGCGCCTCGCGCGGGTCGTGCGCGAGCGGAGGCGCATCGCCCTCGAGTTTCTCAAGCACCACGACGCGCTGATCACGCGACCGATCGAGGAAGCGAGCGCGGTAGAACAAGGCGAAGACGAAGAACAGAACGAAGAAGAGGACTCGCGTCGCCAGACGTATTTGTTCGAGTCCAATATCCTCGCGCGGCTGGTCGCTGTGCTGGGCAAGTATACGCTCAAGGGCCTCGCGTATCGCGACGCGTTGACGCAGCTCGTCCACGCGACGCGGCTTGTGGACCAGGAGATCGAACTGGAGGATTTCTTGGTGTGGTACGTGGCGTTCGTAGAGCGTGAGAAGGAGAAAGAAGAGCTCGCGGCGCAAAAGGCGCGCGCGCTGGCGCTGCTCCAGGCGAAAGAGGCCGAGGCCAAGGAGAAGGCGCGCAAGCTCAAGATGATCCGCAAGGGCCAGCTGATCACCAAGGCGATCGCGAGCGACGACGTGGCCGAGCCGGCCGAGGTGATTTGGAAGCGCCACGTCGAGACGCTGTTCCGCAAGTTCGACAAAGACAATTCCGGGTACCTGGACGCGGCCGAGCTCAAGGAGCTCACTGGAGCGCTGGGCCACGCGCTGACCGACGCGCAGGTGGCGCAGATGATGGCGATCATGGACTCGAGCGGCGACGCGCGCGTCAGCGTGGACGAGTTTGTGACGTTCTGGACGGCGTTCCAGCGACGCAAGCGAGCCGCCGAGACCGGCACCCCAGGGAAGAAGAGCAAGAAGCGAGAGGATGGAAACAAGGACGAGCCGGGCCACCGGCGCGAGGCGATCTCCATGGTGGACGCGTCGGCCAACTTGGCCGTGAGCCTCGAGCTCGCCAAGGAGCGCGCGCTCAAGCTGTCGATGGGCGACGTCAAGGACGCGCTGGGCGACTGGAAGGAGTCGCTGCTCGACCGCTCGCGCAAGAAGAAGCTCGCGAAGGAGATGGCCGAGCAGCAGCGCGCGCGGCTCGAGGCGCTCAAGAAGGAGTGGGCGGCGTTCGTGCCCACGAAGAAGAGCCGCTACGCGCACCTGGACGTCACGTGGATCGAGCCCGAGGTCGTGCGGTGCGTGGTGGACATGATTGAGACCGTGCGCGCGCGCGCTAATCCGCTGCCCCGCGAGGACGCGGCGCAGCGTATCCAGCGGGTCGTGCGCGGCGTCGTCACGCGGCTGCGGCTGCTCGCGATGGTGCGGAAGCGGTTCCCGGCGCACGTGGACCTGGAGACGGGCTTTTTCTACTACGTGGACACGGAAGATAAGGACCGCGTGTGGCTCCACCGGCCGCTGTTCCGCACGATCACGTCGGTCGAGACGCCCTGGGAGCTCGCGGACTGCAAAACCAAGGTCGAGCGACTCAAGTTCCGCCACCGCGAGCACGAGATGGAGGCCAAGCAGCGCTTTTACCACAGGTTCATTCGCCCGTCGACGCCGACAGCGACCGTGACTGACGATGACAGCGATCGTTCCCGCGGGGCGCTCTTCGTGCCGGCAAGTTTTGTTATGTTCACGGTGCTGGATAATGTCCGTCTCCGTATGCTGGGCAACATTTGGCACGCGCTGCGCGATCGCGCGTTCGTGCTCGCCGAGTTCATGGCGCGGCGCCACTGGCGCCAGCTCACGCAGCCCAGCGGCAGCGACGCGTCCATGCCGCTGCCGCTCCACCACGTCGTGAAGCGCCACCGTGAGATGCCGTTCCAGCTTATCCAAGCGATCTACCAAGGCCACGCGGACGCCGTGCGCGCGCGGGACGCGTACGGGCGCACACCGCTCCACCTCGCGCTGCGCGAGCGCGCCGGACGGCGCATCGTGGCGCTGCTGCTGTCACAACGGAGCCGATTGATCGACGCGCCGACGCGCACGAAAGCGGAGCCCACGAGCGTGTGGGAGATGCAGAGCATGTCCGGCGAGACGCCGCTCCACGTTGCGCTCCGGTACGGCATTTCGCTGGAGCTGCTGCGATGGATCTGTGCACATCCGAGTCTCATGAGTGTGCGAGACCACGCGGCCGTGAAGATCCGGAACCAACACGGCCACGCGGTGCTCCAACTCGTGGTCACCACGCTGTTTGATGCCGCAAACGCCGCGTACTGGCGCTCGATCGTGCTCGTGCTGCTTAAGACGTGGCCGCGGCGCGCGCTGTGCAGCGACGCGAACGCGCGCGGCGACCTGCCGCTCCACCTCGCGATCGAGCGGTACGCCGAGGTGCTCGACCAGCGCGCGATGGCGCGGAAGTCTCAGGACGACGGCAGCACCAACGGCGACAAGGACGACGAAGGCGGTTGGCTCTGGCTGATCCGGCTGCTGGTCACCGAGTTCCCGGACGCGCTGCTCATGCGGCGCAAGCACGACGGGCTTCTGGCGATCCACTTGCTGATCCGAGCGCGTCACGCGCCTGAGAGTATCGTGCTGGAGACGCTCCGCGCGACGCTCTCGCTGTGGGAGTCCTCACGAACGGATCCGTCGGACCAGACCAAGAGCGGTCAAGAAGAACCAGAAGAAGAAGACACTGAAGACGCGCTTGTCGAGCTGTTGACGCTGCGTGAGACCAAGACGACGCTGCTCCACTACGCGCTGCTTCACCGCAGCGCGAGCGCAGAGCTGGCGCTGGCGCTGCTCTACCGTATGCCGCGCGCGTGCCGCGTCTGCATGGAGCCGCAGGTGGAGCTGCCGCTCCACCTCGCGGCACGCGGCGGCGCGCCGGTGGCAGTCATCACGCGGCTGTGCGAGGTCTACGGCGCCGCGTGCCAGGCGCGCAACGCCAAGCGCGAGCTGCCGCTGCACCTCGCGGTGCAGAGCACGACGGCGTCACCTGAGACAGCGCGCGCGCTTCTCCATTACTGTCCGTTCGTGCTGTCGGAGCCCAGCGAACGCCGCGGGCTGCGCGCGCTCGTAGTGGCCGCGAGCGCGGCGAACCCGAACGCCGGCGTGCTGCGCGCGCTGCTGGACCACACGCCAGCGCAGAAGCTCGCGGCGGACGCCAAGGCGCGCCAGGTCACGCCGCTGTACGCGATCTCGCTGCGCAAGTTTAGCGGCGGCGACGTCGTAACGAAGAGCAAGATTTTGAACGAGATGGAGAACAAGTTTGAGGAGATCGAGGACGAGGACGCGTACTTTACGGCGCTGGCCAAGGCATCGCGCCGTCGGCAGCACCACTGTCCGACGGCGCACTGGTCGATCCCCAAGATCCTCGAGCTGATGGAGAAGAATCCTGTAGACGAGGCCGTGATCCAGCGCGCGCTGCTGGCACTCAACGACAGACTCACCCGGATGATAGAGCAGCAGCAGCAGCCGAAGCCAGGCATAGACGAGCCGTCGCACCAGGACAATGCCAGCGGTGGGGGCCTGGACGTGGTGGTGGAGACCGTGACTTTGAACCGCGAGTGGATGCTCGTGCGGCGCGTGCACCAGACCATGTACGAGCTGCCGTGGAACGCGCGCGTGCAGCTGCTCGGGCAGGCGCTGCTGGCCAAGCTGCTGCCCAGCGCGTTCGCCAAGGCCGCGTACAAGTCCCGCGTGGACCCGTACTTCAATCTTTGAGATCTGCGACGTGCAGTACTCAGATACGGATCCACAGCTCCGTCGGGGAAGCTCGATTCGGGATGGCAGCGCACTCAGCGACCAGATGGATCGTAGATGGGTAACTGCTATCTATCCATGGATTGTCGGAAGAGCCCGAACGCGCAGAAACACTGAAAGATTCCCTCTTGCTCGGAAAGGCGCAATGGGTGGCTGTGTCACGCATGCAAAACTGTGTGGGAGACAGCATCCGGAAAGGCCCGCGGACAACGCGTACAGTACGTAGATTCTTCGGTGGGCCGCGCGCACCTGGCTGTTTCACACGGTATCGCCGCCGGAGGAAGCAGACAATACTGTGGTAGTGGAGGAACAAAAGAAAGAAAACCCCCCGATTCGATTTCGAATGATCCCCTCATCCACTGAATATTATGAGCATCGATATGGCTTCCTCACTATCACATCTGGCAGCTTATCCACTGGTCCGCGCCAGAGGCAGAGGGTGCCGGAAGGAGCCCCGACTGGCGAGCTCTGCTGGCGGGCTGGCCAGACGCGTTGACCAGCCTGCGCACTGGTCATCCACCCAGGAAGTCGCTCCAAGCGCCAGGTACTTTGTAGCATGCCAGGCTCGGGCCGCTCTTTACGTGGTGAGACCGTTCTTTCTATCTATGCCCTGGCTGACGACCACTGCCGGACATCCCCCCTCAAATCCGGATACATGTATGCTGCTCTCTATCCCCCATCTCTTTTCTCTTCCCGTTCCCTGCGTTCTCCTGCCTATCGCCACGCCACGGTCCTCGTTTCGTGTCGTGGGGCTTCGGCCCTCGCGTTTGCTTCCGCCGTTCCGCGCCGCGATCGGCGAGACTCGTTGTCCGCGTCTCTGTACGGCGCCATGTGGGGACACTCAGCACATCCATTGAGCCGCCCGGTTTTTCCCTGTCTGGGCAAGCGGCGTTCGTGTCCTGCCACTCGTTGAGCCAGCCGGCGGGACTGTCCGACGGCCCATCGGTTTCCCCAGCTTTTCTCGGTCTCAGTTGCCTCGCGGGCGAGCCAGCGGTTACCGAATTACCCTTTAGCTGAGACCTAGCCGGAGGTGGCGCCAGCTGGGCCGCCACGTCCAGAAGCGCCATTCAGGGGCTCAGCCATCAGCTCCCCAGACGGACGGGCTGTGCGGTGACTGTGACTCTGGCGGTGATCGGGTCCTCGCCCCTCGTCTCTCTCTGTCTCGATCCAGATGCGTGACCCTCACACCCCGGACACGCAATGGAATGAATGCCGTTCCTTTTGTAAGCCGCGCCTTTGCGTAATCGCGGACCTTGAGGCGCCCCTCGAGTTCTTCAACCCGTAGTCCTCGCTCGAGTCGCTCATTTCCTAATTGTCTATCGACCTCTCACCAAGGCGATACCCAACGACGTCTCACCAAGGCGATACCATACCATCCCATCCACCTCCCCGGATCCCCCACTATTGTAATACCATGCGACGAACGGACTCGGCCAAGAAGAACAAGGCGCGGTGCTGGTCGGCCAACTCCTCGGGCGTCGGCACCGTCGCGAGCAGCGTCGGCTCGACGCTCTCGAGCTTGCAGTCGGTCGACGAGACGCGCCGCACCGAGGCGCTGCGGCTCAGCGCGCTCGGCTGCGAGGACGAGCCGGACCACCACGACTACCGCGCGCGCCACACGGTGGCCGACGCCGCGACGCGGCCGCGCGGACTCTCGCCCGACATGATGGACGCGCTCATCCGGCTCGCCGAGACCACGGGCGACACGCTGGTCCAGGAGGCCGAGGCGTCGATGTACCCCCCGCTCAAGCGCAAGAACATCCGCATGCTCTCGTGCATCCGGGGCATTGAGCTCTACGCGAGCGCGCGGCCCGCGGTGGCGCCGTCGCATAAGGCCCCAGCGCCGACCAACAAGGCTTCTCAACCCCAGGAACGCAAGGTCTCGTTCCCGCGGTCGCTCTGGAACCGTCTCACGCGGCGCCACCGCAAGCGCGCCGAGCCCACGCCCCCGCCGCCGCCGCCGGCCACCGACCCCCCGTACCAGCACGTGCCGCGCGTCTTCGGGCGCACGCAGGTGCACGTGTCGCTGGACGAGCTGATCGACATCATCGGCCACCGCAGCGCGCACGCGGCGGCGCTGCTCCACCCATCGATGGACACCACGCGCGGCCTGCGCCACACGCTGATCGACCTCGTGAACGAGCACGTGTGCCTGCGCTCGATGACGTTGCCGGCGCTCGCGCCCACGGCGAGCGAGCCGCGCGACTTCCTCGCGCTCGAGTACCACCACGCGTTCCGCACGCGCGACGGCCGCCGCGGGTACGTGGTCGCGTGCCACTCGGTCCACTGGACCGAGTGCCCGCGCCCAGCTCAGGGCGCCGTGCGCGGCAGCATCTACGAGTCCGGACTCGTCGCGATCGAGAGCGACGTGGACAGCGACCGCGTGGACCTGTACTCGGTGGCCGAGCTCAACCTGAAAGGCGCGGCCGGCGAGGCCGAGAACTTTGATGCGAGCCACCGGCGCGTCATGGGCACGCTCGAGCGCGTGACCGTGACCATCGAGGAGCGCGCCAAGATGCTGCTCTCGCTGGACCACACGCACGTGTTCCACAAGGCGCGCCGCGTGCTGGCGGCCGCCAACACCCAGGCGAACCGCACGCCCAAGTGCGTCGACTGCAGGCTGCCGCTGGGCCGCGCGCGGCCGGACGAGGAGCCCTTTGCGTGCCGCAAGTGCTACGTGGCCGTGTGCGGCGACTGCAGCTCGATCTGGACGCGCGGGCAGAAGGAGATGCGGCTCTGCATGGAGTGCTGGGCCGACGCGACGCTCAACCGCACGTGCGCGAGCGTGCAGGACGACAGCTTCCTGCGGTTTCTGTGAGGGTACGTCGGAATACCCTCACAGATCAAAAGGACCCGTCTTATCGTGTAATTTATCGAGGACTCTGTCACCTCCATCGACTCTTTGACGTGTCTTGATTGCAGCAGTGGAGCGAGAGAGTCGCACCGGACCGTGAGGGGAGGAAGTGCTATCCAACTGGCCGCCAGGCTGACGTGTGCAGGTGGTCACCATCGGTGCGACGCAGCCTGGCAGGCTGCCTGCGGTCTGGAGCCGTGACTGGGTTCAGGACTCCCTGGTGATCTTGGGCGTCTCCGTTGAGGCGATCGCGGACGAGCTGAAGGTTATGCTGGTTTCGACGCCGTTGAATACACCGGAACAGTTGAAATTCATGTCCATCCGGCCTTGGCTTCCATCGAGCGGAGGAATGGGACACCGCATGATCTTGATCGAGCTCCTGGCGAAGGCCATCAGCTTGACCACGTCTATAGAGCTAATACGTACAGTACACTGTACGCGTCGAGACCGCCCCACACGTCGGCGTGAATGTGCAGTGTACGGTTCCGCCATCGAGGCTTCCAAATCAGAGATCCACAAGCTGGGCAATTAGGAGCTCTCCAAAAACCTTACATCAGTATATTAGTCTTCTGCACAGGCGCTACATGGACAGTGCGCCACACTATGTACTATATTAACGTCCGAATTGCGCGAGGGATGAAGTGAGCGCTCCCACTTTCCCGCCGGGCTCAAGGGCACGGACCAAACGAGGATGGGGAGCCAGCGGCGGCTCTAACTCCGCCCGCCCCACGGTGCGTCGCTGGATGGGTGGAGCATTTCACATTTCTCCCTCTTGATCCCATGAGCGGCGCCACGCGCGAGTCCTCGACGCTCTCGCGCACGCTGCGCCTGGTGACGTCGCCAGCGCAGCCGCTCCCTTCTTCATCACGGCGCGTCGACGTCGACGGCCATGCGACCAAGGACTCCGCGCTGGCCGACGTCGTGCTGGCCGCGCAGCTGCCCGTGGGCGTCTCGCGCGAGATGGCCGAGTGGTTCATCGTCTCGGCCGAGCGCGCCGGCGAGAAACTGGTCAACGAAGCCACCAAGAGCGTCCCGTGGCCGCGTGAGCTGCTCGACAACAAGCCGGCGGCGACGCGGGTGCTGTTTCTCGCGCGCGACGACAACGTAAACATCTTTGAGCATCTGACTAAAGCTACCCCGCCACAGCGCTCGCTCTGGGGAGTGCTCCGGCCGAGACGCTCGTCCAAGGACATGTCCAAGCAGGTGCCGACCGAGAAGCCCACGACGCGCGTGTTCGGCACGACGCACCTGTACGCGACGATCCAGCACGTAGCGGCGCTGCTGGGCCCGCGCAGCTCCAGGGCGGCGTCGCTGCTGCACCCGGACGCGTCGCTGATGCTCCACGTGCACACGCTGCTGGACGTGGGGCAGGAGCACGCGTGTCTGCGCACGGTCGCGATGCCGCCGACCGTGGCGTCCGCGCGCGAGCCGCGCGACTTTCTGGTCGTCGAGTACCGCAACCAGTTCCAGCGGCCCGCGGACGGCCGCAAGGGCTTTGTGGTCGCCTACCACTCGGTGGGCTGGTCCGGAAGTCCGAGCGCCACGGTGCCCGAGGCCGTGCGCGCCAGCGCGTACACGAGCGGGATCGTGGCACTCGAATCGGAGACCATCCCGGGCCGCGTGGAGCTCTACGGCGTCGCGGAGATCAACCTTAAGGGCGACGCCACGGTGCGCGACAACGCCGAGTTCGCGCGCCACCGCGTGGAGCTCATGCTGGCGCGCACGGCCGCGGCAATCGAGCAGAGCGGGCTCGCGGCGCTGGCGCTGGATGACGACAGCGTGTTCGAGATCGCGCGGCGCACGTCCGCGCACCGCCAGCAGCGCGCGTGTGTGATGTGACGTGTGAGCGGACCACGCGCCAACTGGCCGCGTGCCGCAAGTGCTACGCGCCCTTGTGCGGCGACTGCGCGCGTGTGTGGCGCTACGGGCGGCAGGAGCTGCGGCTCTGCGTCGCGTGCTGGCACAAGGCCAACGCGGCGGTGGGCAGGAGTCGTTCAAGTACCAGCAGTGGGCCGACGGATTCCACATGACCACGCCAGCGTGTGAGGGAGCCGGCGCGGCGCGGGATGTGGGACAGAGAGAACTACCTAGGAGGTGTCGTTATTGAATGGAGTGTGGTTTATGTAGCCGAGGAGATCCGTGTTGAAGCGCTCGACTCAGTCGCATGAATGGCTTCATTCTCATGCGTTGTGTGGATGCATCTCACACAACCAGACCCTGGCAAAGGTGATGAACTTTTCTGTTGTACGACTTGCAGAATGGGATGATTCATGTCACTTTACGTTTTAGGATTAGGCCTAGATCAATGAACATGCACATGATTTGTTCAAATTTCTCTAGATGAGCCATATAGCGCTTTATGATTAGTGGATACAACGATAAACGAGAGGTGAAATCGCGCAATACGGTTTTTGTGGAGGACAGGATCATCCCACGAGGCAGGCAGATTCTCATGCCGGGTGTGCACGACCATAGCGATTCTCTGCAGCCATGGACACGAGAAGTGCCATCCGCCCAACAAACTTCAACTACGCACCCACGTAACCCTAGCACACCTCATCGTCCGCTCCACCAATGTGTTCTCCTCCATCGGAGTGTTCTGACGCGCCACGAACAAGCTCGATCGAGAGGGCTTTTACGTACTGTACACTCCGCTTCCCAAGCTGTTCCTGAGGAGAAGGGACTTCTGTGGTCGCTAGCAAAACGCAACATGTCAACACGCGCTGCCATCCAGTCAGAACCCGAGTGCTGAATGCAAATCGAGTCGCAGAGATGCAGTCTGCTCGCGCGCCTTTCCGCAGGCCAAGCGTCGCGTGGGACTTCAACTTGCACCGCGCTCCTCACTCGAGAGTTCTGCTCCTCCTACAGCCCCAGCTCCTCCTCATCAATCTCCTCGACCGCACCCACAACACCACGACCACCATCGAGAATGGGTGGATGCGCCCGCCCAGCGAGATATCGCGTTCGGATTGCATATCTAGAGCGACGGGGGGAGCGTGTGTCTGATGTGGGGAGGAGCATCCTAGATGTCTGTTCATGGCAGCGGTCGTCAGTTTGTGTTCTCCTCTACTGGCTTGGAATGCTCTACGTACATTGATCTCAAAGCACATTCTTTGAAGTACCAACCCGCGCGATCCGAGGGAGGATCATTCTCCACTCAGTTCTCGCCTCCAACTGACATGTCCCGTGATGCAAACCGTATCGGTCGTCATCTCGTGCATATATGACCCACAAAGGAGATCCGAATGGCCGCGCCCGGGGTCACATCATGTTCTCTGCGAAATCGATTCCCACCCCCGTTGTGGCGTGGCTGTGTTGACGAAGAACAATGTTTGTTCCGCCTACGTGCAGATCAGTTGTGCGGTCGCAAGGGCGGTTTTGTATGTAGCAGTAGCTTGCCACAGTCGGACCATAGCACCGCGTGTAACATCCTACGGTACGCCGCCGTGTCTGACTAGAGTCGTTCCGCTGCTATCCAGTTCGCCATACTCGGGACGGCCACAAGCCAGCGCGGATTCTTTCGCGTTTGCGAGTTGTGCCCACAAAGATCCGGCTGGCCGCACTCAGGGTTTCGTCTTGGTGGAGACGGCTCTTTCGGTTCTCCTCTCGCCATCACGGACGGAGGTGAGGGGAGCACGTCCTCCGTCCACATCAAGTTCACCCGTGCTGCTGTTGCTCCTCCTCGTCATGTTGTGTCCCTTCCACCATGGATCATTCCTCGTTTGGATCTCCGCCAGCAAGATGTTCCAGTACTTCCTACCTGACACATGCGCCAGCAACTCGACCTCTGCTCCCATGGCGTTCACGGGGCCGTTGTTTGATCTCCCCCCGTGCCAGACAACTTGCACTGCCTCACCATGCTGCGCCTCGGCAGTGTCCTCGGGCTTCGTCTTCGCCCCAGTCGTCAGTGCCCACGACCTCTACACGTACACGATGAGCAACGCCGCCCCGAGCCTCGACGTCCACGACGCCCAAGCGATCGCTGCGATGCTCGCCAGCCCGCTGGACAGGGGCTCGGGGTGGGGCTACCTCGACGAGCTGGACCACACGGCGTGGATGCGCGACTCGGCGTCGCCGACCGCGTCGTTCGCTCTCTCCTCCTCGTCATCTACCGTGGCTCAAGCGTCTGTGGCTGCTCCTTCAACGCGTCCAGCGGCTCCATGCCGGCCGCGCTCGCGCTGCCGTCCGGTGACCACCCCAGCGGAGTGCGAACGCCGCCGCGCGCACCGCCGCTCGCTTCAGAAGGGCTACGAGCGGGACTATCGACTGCGAAAGCGCGAGACGCGCGAGGCGCTGCGCACCGAGTGGCTGAGTCTCGAGTACAAGCTCAAGAGCGAGCTGCTGGCCGCCCAGAGCCGCGCCGTGCAGCGCGGTGACACTGACCGGAAGATCGCGGAGGAGCTGCGGGTCGAGTGCGAGGCGCTGCGCGTGGAGAACAAGCTGCTCACGTACAAGCTCGTGACCGAGACGCGGCTCCGCGAGGCGCGCGAGTACTTCCGGCAGCCCAGGATGCGCGAGAAGCTCAACGCGGTGGAAACCACGCCGTGCGTGATGAAGATCGAGTTCACGTGGTAAGGCACGCTCGCCCACGATGAGTGGAGCGTCAAGCACCCCCTCGGTATGTGTGTAGCAGGAAGTAGTAGGTGTCCCGTATAGTACTCTCGATAGTGCCCGTATGTGTGAAGGCGTGCGTGTGTAGGTGCTGGTAATCGTTCTCAAAGTGACTCAGCTTGATTCTCATCCATATCATTCGGAGATGGCGGCCGCCTCAGCTTGGATTGCATACATACGAGCACGAACTATCCAAGCACCACCCATAACATCTCGTAATCTCCACCAGATCGCGCCTGACTCTGACGTATACACAACGCCGATGCACTTTGACGATCAATCACGGCGGGTCCGTGTGCTTTTCAGCGTGCATGTGGCCTTGCATACTGTATCTATCCCCCTAGATATCCAGAGAGAAGAGCGCGAGGAAAAACAGCAAACCGCGTGACTTGTATTATAATTCGAAAATTCCCACTCAATTTTTGTCTGTGTGTGTGTGCGTCTCGTCGGTGGCTTCAACTAAACTCTATTGCCGGCAAGTGCACGCGGCCGGAGCTTTCGTCGTCGTCGGCGCCGTCAAAGCTGCGCAGGTCTTCGCTGGTGACGAGGATCACGTCGGACGCGAACGCTTCGCCGCCTCCTGCGCCTTGTGCGTCTTTCCGCTTGTCCTTCTGGTCGTGGGCTGCCCGGGGGGTGTGGTCCGCCGTGGAGGTCATTCCGTCACCGCCCAGGTGCACGGCCACGTGCGTGACGCGCACGGTCGCGGCAGCGGCCAGCGCCGCGTCCGTCGGGTTGGCGCTCGCGCGGTCGCTCGAAGGTTGTGCCATCTTCCGTATTCGTTTGGTGGACTGAACGGGTCGCGATCTGATTGAAGAGTGAGCGAGCGATCCTGGCGCCGGGGCGAGGGATGCGCCCCGCCTGCCACCGAAGCGCGAGTCCCCACGTTGCGCCGCGCGGGCGGGCAAGTGGCCCAGCCGCCCCCGCAGCTGACGTACCCATCTTACACACGCTGGATTGGGCGTGGCGCCAGGCCGATCCGCTGGGGCTCTCCGAGTGTCAAACCCGCCCCATCAGACCAGAGCGCTCAGTGTAGCACAGCGCAGAGGGGAGCCTCCCGCGGACTCGGCGCGCGGGAGAAAAAGACGATCCATGCGCCGCCGTGCTGGCGTGAGATTACGAGGGACGCTGACGACTGCCATGTCCAGATCTTGACCGGGCATTGGTCACGCTTTGCGATCATCCCCATCTGCCACCTGTGGGGAAGCATACCTTTCCACAAACGATTTTAAACTGCACTTCGATGTAGAGAGGTTCACGGGAGAGATTTGGTTCAACGCTATCCTGTATAAATGAATATCATCCGCAAATCCCAGGGCTGGCATGAGGAGTCACAACGAGTCAGTCATGCCATCAGGCCCACTCTGGCGCACCTCGCCAAGTCCGCGATGTCAGACCGACAGAGCGGTTCATATCATAGCCGCTGGCCAGTCTACGCCATCTCGTCATTAGGAAGAATCCACTGGGCCCGCGTTATCGGATAAGCACATGCACGCGCGCGACTTCCTCAATCAGAATTGATGATTCGCCCGCAAGCGCCACAAGTGGACGCTGGGCTTTCCCGCTTGCGGCTCGGTGGGACGCGTCATGCACGTGCTGCGTCCCCCCGGGCCGGGGGGCTTAACGGTGCTTCTTCGCTTCCTCGGGGATCGGCGCGTCGGTCGTGTCGGCATCATCCTGGCCCGCGACGACACACTCCAGGAAGCCGTCTCGTAGCCGCGCGCGGTCCAAGTGCTTGCCGATCACCACGAGCCGACAGCGGCGCACGTCCGAGGGCTTCCAGGGCGCCGACGGCGCGATCGTGTACGTGTCCAGCACGCCCTGGAGGATGCAGCGCCGATCCGAGGTGGACAGCGCCAGCACGCCCTTGATGCGCAGGATGTGGGCGCGCGCGTACTCGGCCGTTACGGCATTCAACCTGTCACACGCACATCAAATAGAACTGTCAGTATGAGCCCCCGACAAGACTTCCACGGGATTAACGAACGCTCGACGTACCAGTCCGTGAGCTTGGCCACGTCGACGGCCGCGTCGACTTCAAGATGCATGGTCGTGATGCCCTTGGTGTGCTCTCCGTGGACCGTCGAGTCGTGCGTGACGCCGCCGTTGGCGCCGCGGAACTTGACGGCGTCAAACGTGTCGATGCCCACGATCTGCGCGAGGTCGAGATCCGCCTGGACGCACTCGATGGTCGAGACGCCGTTCGCGAACGAGGTGACGGCGCGGCGCGCGAGCTGGAGCTGCGCGTCGTCCACCAAGTCGACCTTGTTCAGCGCGACGACGTCCGCGTACAGCAGTTGCCGCTGGAGCTCGACAGGCAGATCAAACGAGTCGTTCGCCGGCGCGTAGAACCGCTGGATCGCGTGCGCGTCGACCATCGTGACGATCGCGTCCAGTCGGAACCGCGAGGCGCGCAGCTGCAGAAACGTCTCGATGATCGGCCCCGGGTCCGCGAGCCCCGTGGTCTCGACCACGAGGTAGTCAAAGCCCTCTTCGTTCACGATGCGCAGCAGATAGTCGAGGATGCGCTCGAGCTCGCCCTTGGTGCCCTTGGCGCCGCGCGCCGTGCAGCACATGCAGCCGTTCTGGAGCACGTAGATGCCGTCCTTCTGGAGCTCGTCGTTGCTCTTGCTCGGGTCCAGCAGCGCGTGGTCGATGCTAATCGTGCCGATCTCGTTCTCCAGCACCATGACCTTGTAGGGCAGCTCCGGCCTCTGCAGGATCCGGTTGAGCAGCGTGGTCTTGCCGGCGCCCAGAAAGCCCGTGAGGATCGTCACGGGCACGGGCCGTCGCGTCAAGTGCGCGTCGCTGCCCGTGTGCTGCGGCCCAAACTTGGCGAGCTCGACGGTCTTGTCGCGGATGCGTCGCTCGCGGCGCACCTGGAAGCAGAACGCGATCGCGTTCGCGACCACGAGCGACGCGACGAGCAGGACAAGCACGGCGCCGCCGAGGCGCCAGACGCTCACGCCCACGAACGCGCGCTGCCAGTCGTCCAGCGGCGTGTCCGCCGAGAGCGACTCGTACGTGGCGCGTGGGGACATGTTGGTGGAACGTGTGAATAAGGTTTGTGGATGCTGGTTCGTTCGGAGACGGCTGCGGCGATGGCGTCGCGTTGCGGCCGAAGGTGACGCTTCTCGCGCGTGTCCGATGCCACGGTTGATGAGGATCTGGGACAGAGTGTGCCCATTGAACTCCATGCTAAGTACGACGTGCATACTTTGTTCATTTCGTACTTTGGCGCATATGTATACACTGAGTACTAAGTGCGGATACTGGTAGGTAAGTACGGTTTGATATTCGCCACAAGTCACAGACATACAAAGTTGGTGACGAATGGCCTCTACACAACAAAGGCGCGATTGGCGTCGACGCCAAACGGCGCAGTGTGGACGTACGTGGAGTCTACGACGGTCATGAACAGATACTGGAGGTCCTCCTCTCGGAGCGGCACCGGGTGTGCGTACGGTTCCAGTGAGCTCGTGCTTTCTGAGGCGAAGCTCATGGACTGGAACGCCTGGAACTTGGGCTCCGGCTCGGCGAGGCTTCGTGTGTCGATCGTCGGCAGAGATACCACGACCAGACTGGACGCGACCGACGTGGGGCTTGTGGTACTGGTAGCGGTGGACCGACGTCGCTTGTACTTGTTCTCCACCGCAAGCGGCGGCGCCGGAGCAGCGCCCTCGAGCGTCTGGAACCGCTGCGGTGGCGTGGGCGCGCGTTTCTGGGTGGCCTTCTCGAGCTGCCGCTTGGTGCGGCGCTTCTGCTCGCAGCGCCGCTGGTTGCGGTTGGCCATGAGCCGGTGGAACTCGCAGAAGCTGTGCAGATCGCCGGTCTTCTTCACGGCGCGCGGCTCCGAGCAGGGCTTGCTCGAGTAGCGGCACGTCGCCGTCTCAGTGTGCTCCTCCTTCGTCTCCACGATGTCGACAGGAATGCTGTCCTCAGCAGCGTTGGCATGGGTGCTGGACGTGTTCATGTTGGTGTTGATGCTGTGGTGGGGTCTGTGCGTCTGTTTGGTTGGTATTGTACTGCGGCGCGGTCGCAGTGTGAACTGGGTGGCTCAAATTGGAAAGTGAGCCAGTCGACGAGGCCCGCGGGCCCAGTCGTCGGTGAGCCCGAAGCGAAGGACTCCCTCAAGGAACGGCGAGGGAAGGGAAAGAAAGGCCTGGCAGCTCGTGTCCCCCCTGTCCATGCGGGAGGCGCAAGCAATCGGAGCAGTGGGTACTGACACAGTAACGCTGGATTTCCATTTGTACACAGACAGCGAGACGTCGACGGGAAGAAAAGCCATACAACAACGAACGGCGAGGAGATGCGCGCACGGCGCGAGCGGCGGCCTTTGCGTGAGAGCGGCAGGACCCTTGAACCGAGGAAATTTATTTCCTCGGTTCAAGCAAGGGTAATTCATTCACAAGGGTCATTCAAATCGCGCTCCCACGGTCATGTTCCTTCCACCCTCCGCCTCCTTATAAGGAGGCGG